>SNQJ01S0014615.1:31729-52472 GCA_010110895.2 Picea sitchensis
ACAAATCGACTACCGTCATTCCTTTTTACCCATCATTTCATTTGTTTTCACCACCATTTGCATGCCTTCACCCACAAAACTTAGTCTGTTCAGAAGCAGTTACTTGACTCCCTGACTGTGCATTTTATTGAGTTGTTAGCTATGGGAGGCCCTGTTATATGATACGAACTCACCACGATAGCCCTGTTAGAATTATTTCCAGAACTCTATCAAATTTTTTTGTAGGCAGGCTGGCTGGGTTATTTTCAGAGGCTCCAGGGATTTGATCAACAACAGGTTCTTCAATTTACTTGAAATCTTCAAGAAGATTATTCCATTGTTCAAGGGGTTCAGATTCCAGCCACAAAGGATGATATAGCATAGGTTTCGGGTCTCCCTGTCACTGACATTCATTGGTTCAGCCGCAAACACATTATTCTTAATGCCCAACGGGATTTTCTCTTGCCAGGAGAACAAATTGAGCCTAAAGGCCGGGGTGTTCGACTTAGCTCGTTATCGCCTCCTTGGCTGAAAGTTACAGAGTTTGTCAAGTACTACCTCACCTGTGAAGGTCGATACCAAGTAGTCTACCAATACGATTTTGTCTTGTTGTCTCATTTACGACATGCTAGATTGGTGAATATTCCCTACTATCTACTCGGATGTCTTAGAAATATGTCGCATTATTGTAAAAAGGCTAAAAATCTCGCCCTTTCCCTCACCCATCACCATTTCGCTCAACTACTCATCCAAAAGGGTTTTTCCCAACAAAAACCCTCCCCTAAACAACCCACCCATAGACCCTCAAGAAGCTATTGAACATCCTGAAAATCTTCAGGAACAACAACCACAAAACCTTCCAGACCCTCCGGAAATACCTAACAATCTGCCTATAGACCCAATTGATCTAATTAACCCTCCTACCATACTAATCCCGCCCCATAACATACCAGAATCATCTACTCCTACTGTTCATATCCTTAGCAATGATTCTAAACCAGATAACTCTCCCTGCCCCATCACTGAGGAAAAACCCACATGCAAAAGAAAGAAGCAAATTCCTCCTTTTCCCTCCTTTTTACAAAGAAAACGAATGAGGACCTCAACAAAAGCAGCCACTACTGCCACTGCCCTAAACCCCCAATCCATCTTGCTAAAATCCCGTACACCTCTACCCTCCCAAATTCTAGAATTTTTACCTATTCCACCCATGGTCACTGAAACACAAGAACCAGAGGCCCAATGTACCGCGACATCATTCTCTTTAAATCAAGTAGCTGAAACACAAGAACCAACTACTCATCCAGTAGCTAAAACACAAGAACTAGATACTCATCTAGTAGCTGAAACACACGAACCAGCTACTCATTCAGTAGCTAAAAGACAAGAACCAACTATAGCTGTTACACAAGAACTAGCTACAGCTGAAACACAAGAACCAACTACTAATGTTGTTACCGAAATATAAGAATCAGATGCCCAGGGTACCGCAACACTACTTTCTCTACATCAAGAAGCTGAAGCACCTCCTATGTGAGGTATATCTTCATAATGAGGCCATCCCTGAGAACCGACAGCTTAACCTTAACCCTCTTGTCGGTGATATCCAAATTCGGGCACTCACCTCCTTCCTTAACAATCAGATTACATGGCATAATGACTTCCTAGCTACCAAGCATAATAAGGATAACCGCCTCCTCTGGATACAGCCAGAACCACATAACGCTTCCACCTTTCTTGCAGAGTATTATCAATTTTTGAAGAAACTAGGGATGATTCAATATATTCGGCAACTACAAACAACAGTATCTCAATATTGTCAACAGTTTATTAAATCCACAGAGATTTCTGCCCTACAAGCAAATAACATGTTTTGGCAATAATCTTCTTAGAAAAGACAGGAACACAATCCCTTTAATCCTACCAATCTTGAGACAACAATCTCCCGGGTACCTAGCAACATCAAATGCGTTCAACAATGTGTTGAAAACTAGATAGGTTATCAGTTCCATTTTCCTATTCTATGGATGCCAGCAGAGAAATATCAAGTTCATCATAAGTTTCCCAAGAAGGTTGAAACAACAGCTTGGCAAAGGCTACAACACATTCAAGGATTCAAAGCTCCAACAGACAGCACTTTCCACAGCTACTGCTAAAGTAATTTGCACGCTCAGAGTCGGTATCCAGACTCTGATTCAGATTGAAGTTCCCTGAGGACATGAAACCTTTTTAGTTGGGGGGGATGTTAAGACCCTATAATGTACCTTTTTGTTCATACTTTTTGCTATCATTACATCCTTTTCCCACTCACATTTAAGCTTACATTATCACCTTAACCTATATTTCCAAAGGTATATAACGTTTCTTCTCTTTGCTATATGTTTAATTTGTTTTACATGTAATTTTACATTACTCTCATACTTAGCCATCAATAAGAAACATATAGTTGCTGAAATAGTTCAAACTATAGATTATTGTTGTTGCTTGAAGACCCGTTGTTGAAACAGTCAAAAGCACGCAAATCCCGTTGCTAAAATAGTCCGTGGCCTGCGATGTTGGAACAACAATTCACACAGCAGTAAGAAGGAGCTGTTACAATGGCTGCAACAGCCGCACCTTAAGCCAACACCAACCATTGCTGCTGCTTGAGACCACATTGCTAAAACAGTCAGAATGAAAATCCTGTTGTTGAAACAGTCCATGATTTGCGATGCTGAAATAGTATACAACAACAGTAACAAGAAGATAAATAAAGAAGTTGTTACACCGGTCGCAACAACTACTCCTCAACCCAACACCATTCCAACTATTGTAATAGCATTCTGCTACGGGAGATCAGGATATCCTATTCCAGCATAGAAGATTAGATCTGACTAAGAATAGGATTCGTATGTGCACATGTAATTTGATGATCAATTGTATTGAGAAGATTCTCCTCTTTAAATAAGGGGAAATAATCATTAGAACGGGGGGATCCTTTTTGGCTATAAAGGAATTACAGAGAAGGACGTGTTCACTTTGGATATTGTAACATGATACATTTGACAGATGAATAAAAAGTTATTCTGAGCATTTCTTCTTAGTTCCTTTCATTTCTGGGGAATCTTGTGAGAAGGGAGGGCCCACCTTCTTCACAAGATTCACCCATTAGTTCTGTAGTGTGTTAGTATTATTTATGTTCATGCCTTGATTAAACTCTGTTTTGCTGAAACTCTACTTTACTGAACTATGTTTTGCTGAAACTCTGCTTTACTGATTGTTACATTGTTTTCATACAATTCATGCTTGGGTAACTGTTAATCATTCTGATTGGTAATTCTACTTGATGAATTTATGAAAGTGTGATAATCAGAGACAAGTGTTGAATATTCCTGCTTGGGGAATAGGGTCTTGTTCTCTGTTATGAGATAGTTAGCCTTCAGTACATGACAATCATTTTGATTAGTAATGAGTTCATGAAAGTGTGATAGTCAGAAACAGGTGCTGAAGATTCCTGCTTGGGGAATAGGGTCATGTTCTCTGTTATAGAATAGTTAGTATTTCTTGCAGTATCCTGAAAGATTTCTTTTCCTAGGTTGATGTTTCTTAATGTAATCCAGGATTCTTCTAATAATTATTTCCGTAAACCTCAAACTATGCAATAGATAGATTTCTTTTATGTAACTCAAAGTAGAACTTCAGTCTGTTCAAGGCAAGGTGTGATTAATGTACTTTTACTACAACTCTAGATTGCTTTTGAGATTGATCATATACAGTGTGTGATTGCCTTTGAAATAAACAGACTTCCCTGGGTTGACAATTTATGTAACACTTGATTGTTTAGTAAATAAGCAATTACGGTGACCAACATTGATCAAAGGTCATATCGATCAATGATAGACATCCTGTTGTACATCACAGCATCTCGCCCAGACATAATGCATGCTGTAGGAATGGTAGGAAGATATTAGGCTGCACCTAAACAAATTCATTTGCAAGCTGTCAAAAGGATATTTAGGTATTTGAAAGAAACAATGACTTATGGTCTATGCTATCCCAGAAATCAAAATCTTTAGCTGACTGCTTATTCAAATGCAGATTGGGAAAACTATGTTGATGGGAGAAAAAGAACCAATGGAGGAGCATTCTTCCTGGGTGACTCCTTAGTAGCCTGTCTTAGTAAAAAACAAAGTTCCATTTCTTTATCAACCACAGAGAAAGAGTACATTGTTGTTGCTACCTGTTGCACTCAGGTATTATGGATGATTCAAACACTTGCAGACTTGGAGGTAAAGTACACTGCACCGATCCCAATTCATTGTGATAACACTAGTGCTATCAGTGTGTCTAAAAATCATGTCTTCCACTCCAAGACCAAGCATATTGCAATAAAATATCATTTTCTGAGAGAGAAGGTCACCAATCAGATTGTTCAGGTCCATTACATTCCCACTACAGAACAAATTGCAAACATATTTACTAAACCCCTAGCCAAGACACCATTTGAATATCTCAGAAAAAAGATGGGTGTCATCCCGTCTCACATCTAAGAGAGTCCATCCTATTAGGGGGAGTTATGTATTGGTTGCATATATGATACCTCCTAAAATTAATGCAACAGCTCAGGGGGAGTGTGTTTTCTTTGACATTGATGTAAAAGGGGGAGAAAAGAACAGGGGTGCCTTTGTTGTCATCAATGCCAAAGGGGGAGATTGTCGGCATGTTTTACAGACATTGTGTGCTTGTCATTGATGGCAAGAATAGTGTGTGCATCGATGTAAAAATAGGAACAACATAAATTAGTGCAGAGCCACACAGAGTGCGTAGGTGTGCACCAGAGACGAGGTTAACTCATTGCCAAATCTTAAGAGAGATAGTGTACTCAAGATCTCAGGAGGATCAAAGGTCGAGGCCTTTGACACTTAGAAATTTTTCTAAGTAAGGAGGATGCGTAATCACGGGGAGAGAAGTGACATTGATCGTTGGATCCCATTCAAAATTCCTAATGACTGTCAGATCTGAATCCAGACAGGAGGAGCGCAAAGATGGAGGACAAATATCTGGTGTTAGATCCGAGCACAGCATCCGACCATCGTTGGATTAGGAAGAACCTGCACGTTCTTTAAAGTGCAAGATTGAAGCAGTGGTCCAACTCCATTTTGGAGTTTTGGCTATCGGGGTTTCAGATACCGGAAGTTGGAGTGTCGAAACACTTTGCAACAAGAATGTCGAAATCGTGATATGCAAAATTGCGATATGATCTGAGTCATTGAATCAAGATCAGATCTAGATCGTTGAATCATAGGACACATGGTGAAAGATCATCATGTCGCTAACTGGAAAGTCAAAGGAACGGGGTTCCCTAACCTCCCGAATTCATGATATGCGAAATCACGAAACTATCTTAGCCGTCAGATCGAGGTTTGTTCTAGATCGTTGATCCAACTCCATCTCAGAGTCTCGCCTATCATGACTTGGAGTGACAAGAACCTCCATCTAAGGAACAACGAGATGAGAGATCATGAAAATATCAGGACCATCGGATCACCAAGAATGTGAACCGTCGATCTGAGCTCCATCTCAGAGCTTTGCTTATCGCGACTTGGAGTGATGGGACCCTCCATCATAGGAAACACGAGATGCGAACTCATGATGAGATCTAGATTGTCAATACACCAAGATTCTAAACCGTTGATATAAGCTCCATCTCGGAGCTTCGCCTATCACGACTTGGAGTGATGAGAACCTCCATCACAGGAATTGCGAGATGCGAACTCACGATAAGATCTAGACCGTCAATACACCAAGATTATGGACCGTTGATCCGACTCCATTTCAGAGTTTCACGAATCACGACTTGGAGAGGCAAGAAACATAACCACAGGAGTGTTGAAGTGCCGAAACATGAAATTACCAAATGCAGCTGTTGAATAAAGGATGTGGTCACAGCCCTTGGTCNACGAAATGCCAAAATGAATGCAAGATCGCATGGAGCCAATCCAATGGTGCAGGTGAATTTGAGCATAATCGGAGGGCTAATATTGCTTCTCGCAGTGTAACTACTAGAAACCATTGATGGTCCCTGCCAGAGAATTCGAAGAGACCTCTGTGTGATCACCAGAGGAGATGAAGAGTCTCCAAGCTTTGTCCAGTGAAGGAAGACAATTCTTATAGGGATTGACAGGTGGATGAGCATTGAAGTCTGTAACTGAAAAATAAAGGATAAGCTCGACTGTGTCAGAGAAGACGAAGAGTCTCAACTACCAGAGAGGCTGAGGAATCTTAGAAAAACACCCAGTGATGCTGGACGCGTGGTGGGAACCACCAGAGAAGTTTAAGAGTTGTGATGATGATCAGGCAGAGCACTTGAGATGTGGAGGAAATTGGCACGGTGTGAGCATGTAGAGGAATGGTAAATATTGCATGCACAAGGTGCACAGAAGCTATAAATACATGATACAGAGAAGAGATGGGGTTGTTGTTGCTATTGGTGTAGTTGTGATTGTTGTTGTTGAAGGTGATTCAAGTGTGAAGGAGGGGAGTGAAATAGATGAATTGAATAGAAGAGGAACTGTGCAGTGAATGGACATGGTGCACATAGCATAAAAAAAAAACCAGAAGAACAGACAACACAAATCATGTGTGCAGGAAGGCAGTGAGGCAGACAGAGCAACGAAATGCAACAGAACAGTGATGAGTCTAGTAAGCCATTGTTGAACATTATATCACTGTAATGAGTTTCAGTAGCAAATATTTATAATCAAGGGTGGTAGGGAGGTGCTAGGGAGGACTGTTGTCCTTAGAGGTTCAAGTGGGTGCTTGAACACAGGGAGTTGTAGCTTCCTTCTAGTTGGTGCTAGANACGAAATGCCAAAATGAATGCAAGATCGCATGGAGCCAATCCAATGGTGCAGGTGAATTTGAGCATAATCGGAGGGCTAATATTGCTTCTCGCAGTGTAACTACTAGAAACCATTGATGGTCCCTGCCAGAGAATTCGAAGAGACCTCTGTGTGATCACCAGAGGAGATGAAGAGTCTCCAAGCTTTGTCCAGTGAAGGAAGACAATTCTTATAGGGATTGACAGGTGGATGAGCATTGAAGTCTGTAACTGAAAAATAAAGGATAAGCTCGACTGTGTCAGAGAAGACGAAGAGTCTCAACTACCAGAGAGGCTGAGGAATCTTAGAAAAACACCCAGTGATGCTGGACGCGTGGTGGGAACCACCAGAGAAGTTTAAGAGTTGTGATGATGATCAGGCAGAGCACTTGAGATGTGGAGGAAATTGGCACGGTGTGAGCATGTAGAGGAATGGTAAATATTGCATGCACAAGGTGCACAGAAGCTATAAATACATGATACAGAGAAGAGATGGGGTTGTTGTTGCTATTGGTGTAGTTGTGATTGTTGTTGTTGAAGGTGATTCAAGTGTGAAGGAGGGGAGTGAAATAGATGAATTGAATAGAAGAGGAACTGTGCAGTGAATGGACATGGTGCACATAGCATAAAAAAAAAACCAGAAGAACAGACAACACAAATCATGTGTGCAGGAAGGCAGTGAGGCAGACAGAGCAACGAAATGCAACAGAACAGTGATGAGTCTAGTAAGCCATTGTTGAACATTATATCACTGTAATGAGTTTCAGTAGCAAATATTTATAATCAAGGGTGGTAGGGAGGTGCTAGGGAGGACTGTTGTCCTTAGAGGTTCAAGTGGGTGCTTGAACACAGGGAGTTGTAGCTTCCTTCTAGTTGGTGCTAGAGAAACCAAGGAGTTTGTGCTTCCTTCTAGTTGGTGCTAGAGAAACTAGGGAGTTGTAGCTTCCTTCTAGTGGGTGCTAGATAAAATAGGTAGCCTCACAATGAGTTGGTGCTCATATGTATGATAATTTAAAGAATGTAGATAATACTTATCATATAAAGAAGAAGAGGTTTTTACCCTATATGGGTTTCCTCGAGAAATATATGTTTCTGTGTTTCTCATATATGTGACTAATGTTGAATGTGTCATTGTTTATCCTGCATTATTGTGATCATCATTTAGTGCCTTGTAAAGGTTTTTAAAAGAAGCATAATTGTTTAAGCACGTTAACAAATGATTCACCCCCCCTCTCAGTTGTCCAACAATTTATTTCTGTGATCTGAATCTACTGGTCTTTAATCAAAAACTCAAAATCGACTCAGCGTAGCTTAGGTCCTTCACTTCGGGCTTCAACTATGCTTCTTTTATTCCAACTTCTTTATGTGAAAAGAAAACGTAAAAATGATTATGTACAATGAATGGGAGGGGTGAAGATTGTTTAAACAATGTAATGCTTGAGGAACCTACCATTCACAGGCCCTCCTCCAACAGTATATCCATTATTTTCCTGTAGTGTGTAGGCATTATCTCCACGGTATGCTATAATCTTGAATGCTCCCAACAAGAGATGGTCAAACTTCCCATTCTTTCCCTTATATTCATTTCTGACATCCCATTTTAGTACCCAATCTCCTAGTTTGAAATCATCTGCCTTGGTGTGTCTTTTGAAAGCCTTTTTGATCTTGTCTTGGCACAACTGGGCATTATGGAAATATTTTTCTTTGGTTTGTTGAACGTTGATTAGTTTGTCATGTCTTCTTTGATTTGCGTATGTTTCTGCCCCATGCTCCTGTAACAGCTTCATCACTAGCAATCCCAATGCAATAGGAAAAATAGCCTCTATACCATAAATGATTTGGAAAGGGATGTGGCTATGGCTCTCTTCGGGGACATTTTGTCAGCCCATAATGCATGTATGATCTTTTTGTGCCAAGCCTTTTTATTCTCTTACAACAATTTTTTGATGATTCTGACTAAGCTTTTATTTGAAGATTCATCCAATCCATTCCCTTGAGGATAGTAGGACGTAGAATGACCAAGGGTGATATTGTAATCACTGCATAATTTTTCTATTTTATTAGACTTGAAATCTGCTGCATTGTCTATTATAATCTTGATCGGGCATCCGAATCTAGACAGAATATTGTCTTCTAAAAATTGGATGATAACATCATATGTTGCATGTCTGGTGGAAATTGCCTCAATCCACTTAGTGAAATAATATGTCGTTGTCAGGATCCATTTATGTTGAGTTGAGGATTGCAATTATATTTCCCCTATAAAATCAAGTCCCCACTGTCTGAAAAGAGATTCCACCGAAATTGGTTTTAAAGGCATAGACTGCAATTTTCCTTTTCCATAAAAAATCTGACATTCATGGAATTTAGAAACCTCTTTATAAATGTCGGGAAAGATGCTAGGCCAATAGAATACAACCCTCAAAATCTTATGCACAGTTGTCTTCCAATAATGATGACCCCAACAATCACAGTTGTCTTCCAACAATAGTCCTCTCTGCTTCTCCTTCTATCAAACAAGTCAATAAAATTCCCCCTGGATCTTTCCAATATAGAGATTCATTCACTATACAAAAAAAAATTGCCTTCAATTTCAAGAATCTGGTTTTTGTTTTACTAAATTTAGGAGGAGACTGCAAATTTTTCAACATAAAGATGATATTTGCATACCATGCAGATTCTAGAAATTTCTTCGATATTTGTGGAGTCGCCTTTTCCTCTTCTGGAGCTTCTGATAGGTCTGAGATGAAATTTATTCCTAAAAGTTTGCAATTTATCTGTGCCATCAACTTTTCCATCCCCTGTCCCTTGATCAACTTGGTGGGTTTGATTTCCAGGTCATATTCTAATAGAACTGCTATCCATTTACCCCTCTTTCCTTCAAGATCAGGTTGGCTCAAGATCTCTTTCACTGAGTTGATGGGTACATAAGTAGTGGTATGGTAATGTAGGATGTAAACTATGAATTCTTTCAATGCCTTGACTAAATCATATGCCTTCTTCTGCATTATGTCATACATCAAATGGACATCCTTTAATGTTTTGTTGTAATATTCTATTGCCTTCTCAAACTTCTGGTCATCTTTCTAGAGTAAAACACCGACAATTGTGTGTTCTAAGGCAAAAGAGAATCATATGAAATCTTTCTCAAAATTGGGACTAGCCAGTACAGGAGCTTTGGTCAATTCCAGCTTGATGTCTTCAAAATATTTTCTACCCTCGGGAATCCACTTTATTTCATTTCCCTTCTTGAGCATATTGGTAATATGTTTTATGATTTCAGCCAAACTTGGGATGAATATTCCAGAAAGTTCACTTTGCCAAGGAAAGATTGTACCTCCTTTTTACTTTTGGGTATGCCAATTTTTAAGATCCCCTCAAATCTGTCAGGGTCTACTTTTCTCCCTTCTTTTGAAATAATGTGACCCAACAAATTTCCTTCTTCCATGTTGAAATTTGACTTCTTAGGATTCAACGAGATCCCAAAATTTCTACATTTTTGAAATGCCCTTCTAAGATACTTGAGGTGTTCCTCATCTGAGGTAGAATACACAGTGATGTCATCAAGGTAGATAACAATGAATTTGTCTTTTTCATCAGCAAAAGCTATGTCCATAACTCTTTGAAACGTTTCCCTTGCATTCATAAGCCCAAATAGCATCTTGGCATACATGAATGTTCCCCATGGTGTGGTAAAGGTCATCTCTTCCTAATAATCAGGGTGCACCATAATATGATTGTACCCAAAGAAACCATCTAACATTGACATCTTCTGAGAGCCCACCACTTTCTGTAAAATATGATCCATTTTAGGCAGTGGGTAGTTCTATTTTAGAGATATTGTGTTCAGATTCCTGAAATCCACACACAACCTGATTTCTCCACTCTTCTTTCTCATTGGCACTAGATTTTTCACCCATTTGGAAAATCTCAGGGACACTATGATTTTGGCTTCGAATAGTTTTTTTACTTATTTCTCGATCAAAGGTAGTATTAAAGGATTTATCCTCCTTAATTTCTATTTGAAAGGTTTATGATCTTCTTTGATTGGGATCACAGGTTGTATTATACTAATGTCATAAACTTTCATTTCATCATAACTCCAGGAAAAAAACATTAGGGAACTATTTCATCAATTTGATATATCTTTCCTTGACTTCAGGACTGAGCTTTATGGATAGCTTAATGATCTTTGGATCCTCTGGAGTCCCAATATTTCAATCTTCCACATCCCCTTCATTTACTATAACCTTTGGACTTCTAGCCACATAATTATTATCAAAAAAAAAATCCAATGGGACCAGACCTTTGGGAATGATGTTTCTCTTTAGCTTAACAATATCTCTGCCTGCAATCTGATTGTCAAAATACCCTTCATTTTTGAAAGAAACTACATCCACCTCATCATCATAGTATTCATCATCAATGTTCAAATTATTGAATTCATTCTCCATCTTGAGGAAGCTTTCTATCTGTTTGTCATCTTTGAAAAAATCCTAGTGCTTCATATTTTCTGGTACTGCTGGCCTGTACTTGACTTCAACCTTGTAGATTTTGTCAGGGAAAATTGTAACTTTGAAAACTGTTGTTGAAGTAGCCAAGGCATCAACAACCTAATTCTATTCTCTTGGAATTGTTGAAAGATTACATTCTGGAAACTTCTCAAGGAGTTCTAGTACCATATTCCTATAAGCCCTGAGTCTGGGATTTTTTTCTTGGTATATGCCTTTGATTTGATTTATAATTATCTTAGAGTCTCCATGTACAACAATCCTTTTGGCACCTAATTCTTCCAGAACTTTCAACCCCAATATTAGTGCTTCATATTCGGCCATGTTATTTGTACATTCAAAAACAAGTTTGTAAGAACATAATTTTGAATCTCCTTTGGGGTGATTGATCCATATGCCAGCTCCATCTCCCTCTCTGTAGGTAGCTCCATCTAAATTCATCCTCCAAATATGATCTTTCACGTCATCCTGATGCTCTGAAAACTTTTCATTCTACTGATCAGGTCTCTCTTTGTCAGCCATATCGATTTCTATTTCTTTGTCTTCGGAACACATGTCATTGAAGAAAATGAAATACCCCAACTCAGTTTCCACTTAATAGATAGGATTATTTCTAGGTTGTGACTTGTTTCTGACCATGTATTTAAGAAAAACCTCTATGTACAATCTTTTGTCTTGACCAAATACAAGAATAGTGGCATATGACATGTCCATCTGGAGGTTTCCCTTTAATTATGAAGCCCATGAACTGGACAACAGCATGCCAAATTTTGGAGGGATATCAACAACCAGTACATCCATAACCATGTTCTTTGCTGGGATTTGCACCAAAGACACCACCATATCTTTGATCAGGCCAAGGAATTTCACCTTTCTTGAATCGAAAGAGAACAGGTCTTTATAAGGTCTTGTGACATCGAGGCCCAATTGGTCCATGACCACTTTGGGCATCAAGTTCTGAGATGCTCCATAATCCAACATAGAATTGTGCATGTTCGTGTTGTGGATTTTCAAACTGACATAAAAAGGAGGAACTTCTTCATTTTCACTGCTTTCTTCTACTCTTGGCCCAAATAAGATGGTTGGGTGATCATCTTATATGTTCAGGGTATCAGAGGTTTTTCCCATATTAAGCATATTGATTATCTGATTTATGTACTCACTATTCTTGATCAATTCATTAAATGGTACCGAAATTTTGATCTTGGCCATATCACTTTCAAAATTAAAGGAGGATGATGTTTTCTCTACCTCTTTGGTGACCATTTCTTTCCTTTATTCCAATAATTTCTTCTGAGGTTATTATTTCTTCTTTCCTTTGTCCACAGTACCCTTGGCAGTAGAATCCTTCACAGTAGAGTCCTTTATAGCTGAAACTTTTGCAGCATAATATTTTTTGGATTGACTTGAAGAAGGTATGTTACTCTAAGCTTCTTTGGTGGGATTTCCCTTGGAGGATTTCCCTTTGGAGGATTTGGAGGTACCTTTTGATTTCGAAGGTTATATTGTCTTTGGAATTGCATGATGACATTTTGAAATCCTGTCTCGTAATCTTCCCTTTCTACTTACAGCCTTTCCTCCTCATCCTGCAGAAAGATTTCACTTGCATCCATGAACTGATCGTGTTCTTATTTATTCAAAAATACCTATATTTCTTTATCATCATAGAAGTTCATGTTGTCTTCAAAATATCCATCAAAATCCTCATTCACATAGTTATTTTGAAAAGTTGGCCTTATTTGTTGTTCCCCCTGATTTCCTTGGTTTCCTTGATTTTTCTGATCTTCTTAATTTGTTTGATTCCCCTGATTTCCCTGATTTATTTGCTCTCTTTGTCTAATCTATGGAATAGCTAGTCTTCTTAGATTTTTGGGTGGACCATCAGCCTGTTCTCTAGGGTTAGGCCTATTTCCTAGGCCCATTCTCTCCATCATTCTTTTCATGTTTCTCATCATTGCTTCAAACCTTTCTTCTGATGTTTGTGATGTTGAAGGCAGTGCTTTATCTTGAGTTTTGTTCATGTCCCTGCCAGAGTTCTCTTTTATATTTCTTGAATCCATTAGGTTCACTTTGACTTCTATGGCATCGGTTGTCATATCATCTAATGTGGTATATCTTCGTTCCCTCAATAATAAACCAAAGTCACTTTCAAAAGAATCAACATATCTGAGCTGAGCAACTTTAGGGGGGGTTTTCCTCAGCAGGAATCAAATTATAGACCTTCATGAATCTAGCTGAAAACTCCTGCATTGTTTCGTCGGGAGATCTCTTCATGTTGTTGTACTGGGTCAACAACTAAAGGGGATTTTTCTTATCTCCCCATTTTTCAAGGATGTTGGTTTCAAAAGCTTCTAAATCTGCGATACTAGATGTTGGAAGGGCTTTGAACCACTTTTTCACTTCCCCTGCAAGACTTTGTGTAAACAACCTCATTTTTACATCTTCAAAGTCTACCTCTTCCAAGTCTATGAAATAATTAAACCAGTCTAGATGCTTATGGTCTAATATGTTACCTTCAACATCATATAGTTTGATCCTTAGGTTATAGTCTTGAGGTAAATCATGTAGTTGAGCAGGCAGTATGAGGGGAGAAAATCTGGCTTCTATGGATGTTGTGAGGGGTCAGAGTGGTTGTCGATTTTGAGTAGGGGTCACTATAGGCCTGGCAGACATGACTAAAATAAAATCTTGGAATCTCTTTTCATCAAAGATGGTCCTGCTGAAACAAGATTCAGACTTAGTTCTAAATAGGGTTTGCTCAAATTTCACATCAAACTCAAGGTCTTCAATGCTAGTCACTCCATCCTTGGGAAAAGACAGATATCAGTCTAGACAAAATAATGGGGTTACTTGATTTTCTTTTCTTTTATGTACAAGATTTTCGAAGTTAGACACAGGGATTGCAACTTCTAGGTCTGGGTTGCTCATGGTGTGAATTCTCTTGGGAGCCAGGATTTCTATCTCACACTGTGTGGTGCAACTGGTCTTTGGGTAATGGATTTTCCAGGGTAAAAATAATCTCAGCCAATAAGATATATGATCCGCTATCACCCTCAGGGATCAAACTAAATCTTTAAGTCATTTTTCCCAAGGAAGATGTTTTTCAACTTCATCCCCAACAACATCGCCAAAATGTTAGCACTCTATAAATTTTGTCTGAATGATAGAAAAACGACAGAGGTAATTGTTTCAACCTACTTTGGAGCCAAATCACTATCCTGCTCAACTCAGAGAGGGATCTCTCCTATCACTTGATATTTCTTTGGAAATCGGTGGCTAGATTTGGTTTGTTTTGGAGTTTTTAATAAAGTTCTGGGCAAGGATATGGAGTCAAAATTATGAAAGTGAAGGAAAATAATGATGAGCCGATAGAATTCTCTAGAGGATAAAGGCTAAATGAGGTGATGAATCTGAGTTATAAATTGAATTTAAGAAGAGTGTAGGAATAAAGAGAAAACAAATAACTGCATCAGAGAATTACTGGAATGAATTTTGAATTCATTAAGAGGAAATACATATAGTTTAAATTGCTTAAGCCAAGAGCATCATAATATGAATTCTGGGCCTCTAACTCTCCAATTTAAACATAAGAAAATGTAAATGGAATAAAAGATTACAGGAAATACATACAATGAAGGAAGACAAAACTCATATCACCACCATTAGAATATTTTCATACAGATTTCAAAAGATTTTGCATATATATTAAATTCAGCTTCAGAAAGTTACAATAGAGTTTGAAACAACCAAAAAGGTTCCCTTGCACTTCTACCAACATTAATTCATTCAATTTTCCTAGTATTTATACAATTCGATTACAATGGTTGAAACTGAAACGTTTCAGCTTATAAAACTGATTATAATAATTTCAACTGATAGTTTCAGTATATGAACTGATTTACAATGATTAAACAAAAAATGTTTCATAAACTAGGGATGGATCTCTCTGAATTCTCAGCTTCCTTTGCGCCATCTATCCTACTCCGATTTCCTGTCGAATTTTCCAGTTTGGTGACACCTAGAAGTTACTTACTGGTTCCTGGAAAACTATATTTTGTCTTGCCTAATCGTACGATATCATTCCACTGTGATTCAAAAGGAATCCCGTAATCCATCATCTCCTTTATCATAATATCCAAGTCACATAATTGGCAACTCGGTCTTCACTGTCTTGAACCGATTCAAAATCTCAAAGTATGTGGCCAAATATTCCACCAAACTGGGTCCCTTCAAGTTCTCTTCCAGGCCTTCAAATTTCAAATGATCCATTCTGCACTAAGTGAGGAGAGAATTGTATTCCTCTTGATCATATAATTTCCCTTTACCATTCCAAAATGATGGGAGGCCCTTGATAAACAATTGTTCAAACGTATCCTTAAACTGTTGTATACTCTGTTCCATTTGCACAACTTTGGTTTGAACTGACTTGAGAAAATTGTGCTTAGCGATGATCCTCCTAGCCCAAATGATCAGTTCAGTCATGTCTTTGACCCCAATGGTCTAGATTTCAGTAGTGGGCACAAAATTCAGCAAATTAATAACATTTTGGGCCCATTCAGAGGGATTTTTCACCAATGTCTCATTAACAACAATACACCTGCTTCAGGCAGTGCTAGCCACATTGTCTTTGTCATTTATAAAATTTAGATAAACCTTGAACTTAGCAACTTCAGTAGCAATAGCATCCTAGATTACATGTTTAGCCCCTTGCAACAATACTTTTCCCTTCAACCTTGTCTTCAACTAATTCACCCATTCTTGCAAATCTTGATTCTCCTTTTGGAATTGGGCCATCTTTTCATCTTTCATTTTCATCTCTTGTTTCATATTTTCTATGACCTCCTCAAGGCTCTTAATCTCCTCTATATTTAAACTTACTTGGGACATGGCCTGAACCAATCCATCAATTCTTGATCCATCTTTTGTATTAGAAGGTACAATAACAACCATATCTGATGTTTCTACATGTCCTTGTGACCAATTCTCTTTTCCTTTTTCTAGCTGCAACACTTTATCTTTGTAATTTAGTGCTTCTTGTCTGAATGTCTCCTTTTCTTTCTCTAGAGAAGCTAACTATGTTTTTTGTGGATGTTTTGTGGCGGACATCTTCAACTTCTTCTTTAGGATTTGGATCATCTTCTCTTTCTCATCTAAAGAATCCTATACCTCTTGAGGGCCTTCAGATTCCAATCTTTTGACTTGGGTCTACCAGGATTTGCTGGATCCTTTCTCCTACTTCAACTGTCCATCTAATTTAAGTGCATGAGTTGTTAATCTTGTAACCCTCATACTTAGACTCAGGTAGTCTGAATATAAAATGTCACTGGTGTTTTTATGGAAACTTACCTTCTCTAGGGCACTAATCTTTTCATAGTATAGCTTGACTTCGGACACTTTATCATCATCTACCACTACTATGTTAAATGTCTTTCTTTCTACATCCATGAATTAGAGCAGGGAAGACTTGTGCTGGGAGATCTTTTCTATCTCAAGGAACAACTCTCTTATTTCACTATTGGCCATATTTCCTTTCATAACATATTAGTTCACTAGATGTTGTTTTGATTGGCAGGTTTCCCTAGGTGTCTTGCTAAAGACATGTTTTTTGCTGCTGAAATTTCTTGAGCTGCTATCACCCTTTGGCATGATTTATGTATTACCTTCTTCTTATTTTTTCTCTGTTATCCACCATATCCATGTCCATTTTCACTTTGGGTTCTTCTTACTCTAGATCCACTATCTGTGGGGACTATGTGATTTTCACCCTCTTAAGCACATTTTGCTGACCACTGGGACTCAAGACCTCTAAACTGCTCCTTTTGTTATAAACACTCATCTTGGGAGCTTTGATAATCAACCTTGGAGAAGTTTTTTGTGACTGGATCTACTGTGGGGCTGAATTTGCTTGTTTTGTATGATCAGTTGCAAAGTGACTTCCATATCTTCACAGGTTTCCAATTTTTCTAGTTTATCAAATCCTTCAACCTACTCGTGCTCATAGGGGCCTTGTCTGCTCATTAGTCTTATTTTAGATATGATTTGGTGTGGGTCATATTTCCTCCCTTGTAACTATGTAAACTTGAATCCACTGAGTTTATCCTGGATTTGAGGAAAATAGGACCTGGTCTTTACCACAAAGGGTCCTATTACGAAAGGAAATTTTAAGTTAGATGCCTTGTGCATTTTCAGAAAATGCTTTGTCTCCCAAATAATTCTTTGTCTGATGAAATCTATGGAAAAGACTCCGGGATTCAGGAATACAGGTAAAAGGTAAGGTCATTGTTGATAACCATATACCCAAATTATAGTAGAATGCATGAACACGATCCTATCTCCCACTCTGTTCTCTAGATTGGGTTGTAAAGAGATTTCCATTTCTTCCAAAACCCTTGGTAGGTTTGTGCCCAAGATGGGACTATAAACCCTGGACATGATCTTATTTATGAAAATAAGCATTGTGATCCTTTTGCATTCAGTTGAGATGAATTCATCTTCAGGGAATTCGATCTTATTCGATTCTAGGAACATTCTCAGCAAGTGCGTGTAGTACCTGAAGTGTCTCAAGAAATTGAAATTTACCAGCTATTGGTGCATATTGTCGGCGATGAACTTTTCAAAACTGATACAAACTGACTGACTAGACTCTGATAGGAAAAGGTCAACAGGAAACCCAACATGACTTCTTCTACAAACTTGTCGTTATCCAATCCTAAATTTGACTAAGTATGGAACAAGCCCATTTGACCTCAATAACCATGATGCTTACATTGATAGGTAATGAAAGACTCTCAAAATGGTGTTCATGTTTAACAATGGTCTATAGAAATAGGATTTTAACTTCAGAGGGACATTCTCTCTAGATTGTGATCATTTTCTCTTCCTCGAAGGGCTCTGACACTGTGGGGAAAGACTCTAGTATATTGAGGGCATGTCGAATTGACGGGCTATCTATTTCGCATAAGACCTCTGACCCTAACTTATTCAAAATGACATTTTCTTACTGTGAATATTGTTCTGCACACCAACTTATGAACTCTGGGAAAGGGAAAACAACTTCTATGACATAAGAGGTAATGGAAGAATGGGCCACTTCGAGGAAGGGTATTCGTTTTCCAACATTGTCTAGCAAATTGGCTCTGGACATGGAAATGGGTGAGACTGTTATTTCTATGTCAAATACATTGAAGTCCCTGTCAATTAGGGTTTCTTCTTTAGATGCAGGGTCTTTCTCTATTATGGATAAAATGATAGGGTTTGTCGCCATGATGAAAAATACCTATGAATCGACAGAGAATGCATGAATCTAGTTCATTGTTGAGCTTCAGTTTCGAATGGAGCATTTGCACCAATTTTCAAACGTTTGAATGCTTCGAAATATCATAAAATAATGATCGGGTCCCTCCTTCTATATGCGCTTTTCCATATTGGGGGTGAGGCAAAACGGTTTTGGGTAGACCGCTTTTTGCCTCGATATGCCTATGGTGGTGCCACGTGTCCATGAAATGAAACCATGGTATTTTCCCCAACCCACCCTCTACCAATTATCTTCTGCACTAGTTCATTGCCCAATATGTGTCTTGGTCGTCGATATGGGCTACCGAAGATCTATGGTCCGTCGGGCCCCATCAACTTTCGTGCCTCCACTATATTGGCCCTTCCCTGGCAGATGTAACCCAATCCTCCAAATTAAGCCACATCTCCACACTACTCTAGTCCTCTGCTAAATATGAAACTTGTATTCCATCTAAAATTGTTATGGTGATAACATCTTCCACATAGGGTTATCATCTTTGCTTTAAATAATTCTATTCCTTCCAATGAAGGAATCATAGTAGGCTTTCCCAAAATTTCTCAAGTACTTTCTAGCATAATGTTCACTTGTGTTTCTGCATCCAATACACAGTCTTTGTCGAAGTCTCCTATTCTTGTTTCTATCCATTGTTTCTCTTTTAAGATCTCTGGTAGACTGATGTCTCTATTATCATTCAATGTTTCTTTCATCTGTAATAATATAGTCTCTTATTCTCTCCAATGGTCTAGCATATTATTAGTCTCTTGGCCTTTCTCATGGTTTTCTTGTCTCATATTCATCTTTTCAACTTTATCAATCATTCTAGGGCAGTCCAAAACTTCATGTCCAATAGCTTTACAACAAAGGAAAATAGGACCTCTACCACGACATTCCTTAGCAATATGTCCCGGTCTTCTGCAACTATAACAAAGAGTCAATCCTCTCTTTATCTTAACTAAACCCCAACGTTTCCTTTAATGCGCACTAGGATCACAGTGGTGGACCTGAAAAAAATTCTTTCTAGGATCTTGCATCCACTTGTTAGTCCAACCATTCTTTCTATGCATAGGAATAACATATCTTTCACTATTTCTATCAGATCTATTCATATCATATCTTCTTTCTTCTAGTTGTGCCCTAGTTTTTAGAGTAGGATAAAATCTATCAAACATACCTAGATCCATTCTTTCAAAACAAAAATTTCCACTTATCTTACCTTTATCAAAGCACAAAGCTTTAAGATCTTACCTCTTTTCTTCAGATCAAGCTTCTCTTCTTAGCACAAAACTTCACAAGTTAAGTAGAGTACTACGCACTAGGGCAACAAATCTACGCGCAAAGATTTCTCCTTTCTTCAGTGCCCAGAAATCACATTTTCAAGACCCGACAACAAAACCATGTGTTGGCATAGGGGTAGACTCAGGGTTCAACGCTTCAACAATGCACCAACAAAATCCTAAATACTGGCCCTTTCGGCAACACCTGTGAAGAAGATGAAGTCTCACCCAAGGTAGAGGCAGGGGGGGTTGTAGGACTCAAGTGTCTACAACCTAGCTGGGACACAGATATGTGATTACAATACTTAATAGAGAACTTATCAATTAGCATTTATTAGTATTTAACCCTTATTCACATCGTAGGTAAAACCCTAATTACATAATAGCGCAGTATTCAACCAAATCTAAGCATATCTAACCATTCAGCACATAGCATTAAACATATATAGAATTCATTCATGACATTAAGCACTAAGCTACCACATCAGATATATCTGAAATGCATAAAGATTACAACACTAAGCATAAATCACATCAATCACACAGACCAATCACAACATAGGATATACGTTGTTCACCCCGAGTGCGGGGCTACATCCACCAACTCTGTTAAGTACCTAAACCAGATCTACAAATATACTTCAGAAATAACCAAGAATAAACCATGAACCATTCACCATAACAATGAACACAAGAAATATTCAAAACCTTTGAGGTAGGGTAACACCATATATTAATCCTTATGGAAGGATAAAACTCTTCAAGCAATCATTGCTTGTACAATCACAATATTCTTCACTATGTTTCATTACATTGCCTAGACTTC
>SNQJ01S0014615.1:78274-93079 GCA_010110895.2 Picea sitchensis
ATGACCACATTCTCATATATTAAATGACTTCCACTAATAACACATAACTACATTCTCATTGGGTACCTCCCTAGGTACCCCATATTACCTCCCTAGGTATACCACAAACTCTTCATCTTCTTTATTATCTTATTTAAATATTCTTACATGCACAAAGACACAACACCAATTCCACATAGGACACGAGATCTGCATTCACTTCGCCAGATCCTCCTTTCCCAAGCTTGGTATAGCACAGAGCCTTCCTACAATCACTTGCACTTAGCTCTGCAAGTTATCAACACATAGTATGCACAAAGCATTCACCACTATTAACACTTAGCACACTAGACTAATAGGTCTAGTACTTCTTACATCACCTAGATATCTATTTATATATTACAAATGGGGCCTAAACATGGGTAAGACCCATGGTCTGACATCCCATACCCGTTACATAAATCCTAAGCCCAAAAAGACCGCAAAAAGGGTCGAGATCACATGATTTATGCTTCGTCGGGTGCTATGTCTTCGACCATCCTGTCAAAGTCCTAAAAATTGTCAAATTCAACCAAGGTTATCCAAAACATGGTCGAGGGCCAACAAGTATCCTTCTTCAAAAGGTGCATGAAACCCTTATTTAAATTCGCATAGTTCACTATGAATTGATGCAAGAAATTGTCCTTCCCCTGTAAACCTTGAAGTTATTGATTGTTTCACAGGGAGCTAATCAAAGTATTGCCTCAACCTTGATAATATCTACCATGTTCCCATGCTCATATACTAAGAATCCTAAAATATGACCAAACCTAATGCAAAATATGCACTTGTGAGGGTTCAACTAGATGCGATAGTAACAACATCTGTCAAATACTAATCGAAGGTGAGTGGAGTGATCTACTCTCTTGCGAGAGTAAGAAGTGAGATCCTCAAGGTAATATTTGATAATATGCTTGATATCATGAAAAGAAAATGTCATGGAATGTTGGAAGATTGCTCTGTTGGCCCTTGACCAAGTTTTGGGAGTTTCTTGGTCATATTGACCTATTTTGGGACTTCGACAACATGTCGAAGGAGGAGCGCAAGATGAAGCAGAGATCATGGGATCTTGGCCCCCTTTTGGGCCCCTTTTAGTGTTTTTGGGAATATGTAAAGGGAATGGGATGTCAGCCCATGGGTTTACCCATGTTTAGGCCTATTTTGTATGTATAAATAGAAGGATAGGCAATGTAAGAAAGGAGAGAATAGTACATCTATGTGATGTGAATGTATGCTAAGTGTGAGTAGAGTCTGTAAGTGATTTGTGCATGATTGTAAGAGACTTGCATAGCTAAGTGCGGATCCTTGTAGCGGATTGTGGAGAGCTTAGTGTTGTAGCGCAAGGAAGAAGGATATAGTGAGCTGCGCAGATCTACTGTCTTGTGCATAGTAAGGGTTTTGATGGATTTATTCTTGTAACCAATTGACCGAAGACAATAAATAAGAAGAGTTTGTGGATGTAGCCCCAGGGTGGGGGTGAACCACATAAATATTGTGTTATGTGCTTTGTGCTTTGTCTTGATGTGTTATATGCTAAGTGCTCTGATATGTTTAGATAGATCTATTTATGCTTTGTGCTTATTATATGTGAGAATGGTAAATCTAATCTAGATAGTCATGCTTAGTGTTTGAGATACTCATTCAGATCCATTTGTATATGCTAAGTGCTTGAATACTGTAGATTAGTGTGAATACTGTGAAGCTCTGTTGTAGCAGCGTAGTGAATAGTGATTACATATTAAGGAACTGATGGTGCTAAGAGTTGTATTAAGTATTATAATCACATATTTGTGTCCCAGCTAAGGTTGGAGACACTTGAGTCTTGCAACCACCCCTACCTCTACCTCGGGTGAGACTTCATCTACTTCACAGGTGTTGTCGAAAGGGCTGGTAGTTAGGGCTTTGTTGGTGCATTGTTGTAACATTGAACCTTGGGTCTTCCCCTATGCCAACAAATGGTTCTGTTGTCAGGACCGAAACTGTGGTTGTTGGGAACTCAGGAAGAAGAAACTCTGTGCAAAGAGTTGTGCCCTGGTGCACAGTGTTCTACTTTATTTATAAATCTCTATGCTAAAGAAAGAAGGTCAGATCTGAAAGAAAGAACCTTGATATGAAGAAAAGAAGATCAGATCTAAAGAAAAGAAGAAAGATCTGAACACTTGGCACTCTAAAAAAAGGTAAAAGTAAGAATTTTTTATTAAAAGAGGTAAGATCTGAAAACATTGTTCTTTGATAAAGGTAAGAATAGTTAAAAATTTTAGATCTGAAAGCTTTGTGCTCTGTAGAAGTAAGATAAGTAGAAATTTTTGTTTCTAGAGTATGGATCTAGGTATGATTGATAGGATATGTCCTAGCCTGAAAACTAGGGAATTAATAGATGAAAGAGGGTTTGATAAGACCAGTGAAATATATGTTATACCAATGCATAGAAAGAATGTCTGGACTAACAAGTGGATGCAGGATCCTAGAAATAATTTATTACAGGTTAGCTCCTATGATCCTAGTGCACAGTACAGAGGAGCTTGGGGATCATTTAAAAGAAAGAGAGGATTAACCCTCTGTTACAGTTGAATAAGACTGAGACATATTGCTAAAGAATGCGCTCGTGGAAGACGTAGTTGTCTTTGTTGAAAACCTCTAGACCATGAAGTGTTGGATTTCCCTAGAATGATTGCTAATCTTGAAAGAATGAACATAAGACAAGAAAACCCTAAGATAGATCCAGAAAATGAGGCTACAGAACAACCCCAGAAAGAATCAGAGAAGGTATTACTACAGATGAAAGAAACCTTGGATGATCATCGACATGTTAGATTATCAGATATTTTTAAAGACAAGGAGTGCCTTGAAGCAAGAATAGGGGACTTCAACATTGACTATGTTCTATATGAGGAAACACAAGTGAATATCATGACAGAAAGAACTTGGGAAACTATAGGAAGGCCTGCTATGATCCCTTCACTAGGAGGAATAGGGTTATTCAGAGGAAAACTAGTAAACCTGTGTGGGAGGCTCGCTCAGATACCTATGAGTGTCAATGGAACTTCGAAAAAAGAAGGTTTTGGGATTATTCAATTTATTCAGAACCTCACCCCATTTACCATGTTAATAGGAAAACCTTGGAGTGACAGAGATCAAGCCAGACGAAAAGAAGAAGAAGAATTTTTGGAACAGAAGAAGCAAGAGTTAAAATTTTTCATGAACATAAAGATCGCACAATTTATTGAAGAACATCAGAGTAGATCGAAGATGTTTAATGATAGTAACCCAGCTGTCAAAGTTAAGAGAAATCTAGAGAATCCACAGAATATTGAATTACCTATCCTAGAAAAAGAAGAAGTATTATCCAGGAACCCTAGGGAAGAATCTCAACAATGCGAAGTGACTAAGACCACAGAAGACAAGAATCATAATAGAAAAATAACTACTGAGATGAAGATCACTTGAAAAAAGGCTTGACAGTTAAGAAAGAAGAGGGATAAGACTGCAAAGTTACAGGAGGTTCTGGAGGAGACTTCGCAGAAAGAAAAATTGTAGAATTGGAGCTTCGTACATGACGAAGCAATATAGCCGTTGGGGCAGATATATTCCTTCGAATCTCGCTTCGTATGGGAAAAAAAGCAATAAAGGTTTGTCATCAGATAGTTGGGCCACACCATAACGGATCAAACAGGATTTAATAGAGGCTCATACCCATTGTAAGCACACCATTGTCGAGTTACCTATTTATCATGTCGTGCCATGCACCGAGAACACTTTTTGCTAATTGAGAATTTGAGCCCACAGACTAAGATGAGATTATACAGTAATCATTGTGCTCTCCCTATCTATCTCATTATTGTGTCTAAGTTGTTCCCTGAACCTGTGAATTGTTCACCCTGAGTGCGTATGTTGGAAGCGTTGAGTGCTAAATAGAAAGCTGTTGAGGAAATTCTAATCGACTTGATGACTGAGAAATCCATGTCGATCTATAAAGGTATCCAGGCTTCATCCACAAAAATAGTGCAAGTGTCCCCATCCACTGCTCATGGAGATGGACCATCCCGTAGAAGGAAAACTAAGCACAAGGATGACTTAGTGAATGCTAAGATGATTCTGAGCATTCCACCTACTTATCTACCACCCCTGAGCGGCGCAATAAACCGAGACAGTGTGACCAGAGACTTTGAATATGAATTGGTCACTATGTACCTCCTGAAGGGGATACACGTAGACCAAGATAAGATCATAGAATTAAAGTTTAGTGAATTCAACCTCAGTGATAGGAAGGTATACAACATGCTCACCCCGCACAAGTATCTAACTAGAACCAAGGGAAATAACTTGAAGATCATATCCTAGTCATGGACCATGAACCTCGCGCAGTCCACCCTCCTCAACGTTATGAAGATCTCACACTTTGAAAGGCACCAAGAAGTGAACACATGCGTTAATATAATGTTGTCCTGCTACCATGGTAGATATTTATGGTTGAATCACCGTATCACAATGGATCCGAAGTTGATTAATTGGATCACAGGGTTGAGCATGCAAGGCCTGACCCACAGGATCTCTATCCTGGGAAAACCATGGATCACACTCTTGCGTAGAAGATAAAAGACACCTACGGGGATGTCAAGAAGGGAACGTGAGGCTACAAGGTGGCCTCAATCTAGAGCAGTTCAGTGCACCCATCCTTTCAATTGATCGCAGGAAAGTTGGTTCGCAAGAACCAACCCACCCAGGTGACTGGATTTGTATTCGACCTCGCAAGAAAGTGCGCAGAGGGCCTACAAATGAATTGGGTGAAGTACCTTGTAAACCAGATGGAATTGGACTGCAGGGAAGCACAAGATCAAGGATATGAGTTCCACTTAAATTGGCTTCTCATCCTGATTGCTTTCATCACATGGGAGATGCCGGAAGGTGTGACCTTCCCGGACATTGAGCCGTTTGAACCTCTGGCCGTGAAGTTTAGTACATTATGGTACTCGAACGACATGAACAATTAGTGGAAATCACAAGCAGTGGAAATCAAATGTCGTATTCCACACTTATTACAACCAGTTGAAGGTAGCCATCTAATATGCGCCTTGTATAAACCTGAACACCCTCGACAATTTTAGGCCCTTGATGAAATTCAATGTAGGCAACCATTTCATCTATGTCACAGCGTGCACTGATGAGCATAAAAATTAGTTGCAGTCATACTACAAGTTCATGGAGGATGACTTGGAAGAAATTACCAAGGAATGGTTGGTGGACCTCCTTGTTCCAGCGAACCCTATGGAGATGTCCGATATTGACCATCCAGAAATTGCGATGGATATACTTGGACCTAGCAAGACAAAGAATACCAAAGAGGTCCATGATTTAGACAATGCATCCATGAAGACCGCTTCCATCTCAGCAGATCAAGGAGGAGATGGAGGAGAGATAGATGGTGCAAAATTTGAATCGAAGAAAGGAGAAGTTACATCGACTAGAGATGAGGAGGACCCCTCAAAGAAAAGGAAGGTTTCCCCTCTGAAACCTTCTTCAAGGAAGAAATCAAAAGAAACTAGGACCAAATTTGAGACCACCCTCACCTCAGACGACTTCAACTTCATCGTCATAGCACTGAATGATGCTTCACTGGAGATAGCAGAGAAGAAGGAAGCTAAGCAGGAGGAGGTGTTCATTTAGATTAATGATGAGCTCCAAGGGGTTCAGTAGGAAATATAGTCCAGCTGCGCAGTTTCCACTATGCCACTGTCAGTAGGACCATCAGAACTAGGTGACGAGATAGCAAAACTACACCACATTGTTGATATAGTTGAAGTTCGCCTTCGACGAGCTCAGAAAGAGACAACACAAGCCACCCGAGATTTAGCACAAGTACAAAAAGACGTAGAGGAGCAAAGCAGTACTGTAGAATGGGAAAAGATGGCTTTGGAAGCAAAGTGGGATGAAGAAAAAGTACAGTTACAACAAAGAAAGGAACAATTTCTCGTCGAACAACTCGAAGTTAAGGAAATGGTTCATAGAGCACTTCACTCAGTGGCAGTCATCGAAGTAAAGGTCAAAGAGAGAGTCCCACAAAAGGTGGTGCAACTCGAAGAAGTAATCGAGCAGCTCTAATAGCGCATCGCAGACTTGGAGCTTCTTACTGTGCCAAAGACTCCTCAAGATGTAAGAGACCTAAGGGAAGAAACTGGCCACAACGCAGTTAACATATTAAAATCTCTTGCCTTAGAGTGCAAGAAGTTGAGTAACTGAATCACCTAGACATAAGAGAACTTCACTGAAAACCCGAAGTTACATACACTGGATTCGCAGCTCCAGGAAGCGAAACAACACACAAATACACTACAGACGCAGCTGAAGGCCCTGTCAGTTGTAGAACGAATGAAGAGGTCTCAAGAGAAACACACAACTCAACAAAAAATCCATATGCTTCAAAGAAGAGTGATGGAAGTCACTCAACAACTTCAACATGTGCAAGATAAGGCATGCCAGTTGTTTATAGAGGTGGAGAGCTAAGGAGCATAATTAGAACAGGTTGTCACCGCAACAGAACAACGCCTATAAGGGCTAGTGAATGATGCAGTAATACAGGAGTTCATTGAACATGAGGCCACAAGAAAGAAGCAAGTCGAAGTAGCTCGGGCAAATCTTGAGGCATTCAAATCCGAGTTGATCATACCAGAGTGACTCGGGACGAGTCACAGGTGAGTGTTGGGGCCCTATTGGCCCTTGATCAAGTTTTGGGAGTTTCTTGGTCATGTTGACCTATTTTGGGACTTCGACAACCTGTCAAAGGAGGAGTGCAATACAAAGTGGAGATCACGGGATCTTAGCCCCCTTTTGGGCCCCTTTTAGGGTTTTTGGGAATATGTAACGGGAATGGGATGTCAGCCCATGGGTTTACCCATGTTTAGGCCTATTTTGTATGTATAAATAGAAGGATATGGAATGTAAGAAAGGAGAGAATAGTACATCTATGTGATGTGAATGTATGCTAAGTGTGAGTATATTCTATAAGTGCTTTGTGCATGATTGTAAGAGACCTTCAAAGCTAAGTGCAGATTCTTGTAGTGGATTGTGGAGAGCTTAGTGTTGTAGCGCAAGGAATAAGGATCTAACGAGCTGTGCAGATCTTATGTCCTATGAGAAGTAAGGGTTTTGATGGCTTTATTCTTGTAATTGATTGACCAAAGACAATAAAGAAGAAGAGTTGGTGGACATAGCCCCGGGGTGGGGGTGAACCACGTAAACACTGTGTTATGTGCTTTGTGCTTTGTCTTGATGTGGTATATGTTAAGTGCTCTGATATGTTTAGATAGATCTATTTATTCTTTGTTCTTATTATATGTGAGAATGGTAGATATAATCTAGATAGTCATGCTTAGTGCTTGATATGCTCATTTTGATCCATTTGTATATGCTAAGTGCTTGAATATTGTAGATTAGTGTGAATACGGTGAAGCTCTGTTGTAGCAGTGGATTGAATAGGGATTACATATTAAGGAACTGACGGTGATAAGAGTTGTATTAAGTATTATAATCATAGATCTATGTACCAGCTAAGGTTGCAAACACCAGAGTCTTGCAACCACCCATGATTCTACCTCGGGTGAGACTTCATCTGCTTCAAAGGTGTTGTCGAAAGGGCTAGCAGTTAGGGCTTTGTTGGTGCGTTGTTGGTGCGTTGAACCCTGGGTCTACCCCTGTACCAACATGCTCTGATGTTTTTAAGGCCAAAAGGCATTTTCTAGTATGCAAACGTATCCCAAGGACAAATAAACATCGTATTATTTTGATCCATTGTTTATACACATTCTAAAAGAAACATTGTATTTGGTTGTCCAGTTTTTGTACACATTCTAAAAGAAAGGAGAACTAAGTTGGGCCCTTCAAGAAAGAATGGAATATTTGTTGGATGTTGTGAGGTCCCTAAGGCCTTCAGAATTTACATACCAGGTTACCATCATATTGAGATCAACAGAGATGTAACCTTTAATGAAGATGCAACATTCAAGAGATCAAGGAAGTGTCAGCTTGAAGAAGTACATGAAGAAGAACCTGTATCTCCCAGAGCTGCAGAACCTATCAAGGAAGTTATAGCTTCCCCTGATGATGAGATTCTAGAAGATCATGATATGATAAAATCTCAAGAACCTCCCCAGATGAAGATCTCTCACAAGAGAAAGCCATCTTGGGAAAGGGAACTTATTCAAGATGAAGAGAAGTATGCTGCCCCAAAAGGAACCATGAGAAATATCAAGAAACCTTATCCATTCTCCAGTTATATGGCCTTGATGTGTGATCTCATAGAGAAGGAGCCTACTTGCTTTGAAGAATCCATTTAGAAGAAAGAATGGGCGGATGACATGAAAGAAGAATATCAGTCCATTATAAAGAATGATGTATGGGAAATAGTTCCCAAACCAAATAACAAAGATGTGGTATCTTCCAAATGGTTATACAAGATAAAACATGCTGCAGATGGAAGTACACAAAGAAAGATTTTTAGCTCGTGGATTTTCTCAAAAGGAAGGCATTGATTATGATGAGATGTTTTCTCATGTAGCTAGATACACTTCTATTAGAAAAATCATATCTTTTGGAGCCAAGATGAAGTGGAAGTTACACCAGATGGATGTGAAAACAACGTTCTTAAATGGTGTTATTGAAGAAGTGTATATAGAACAAACCCAAGGGTTTGAAGTTGAAGATAGAAAGACTCATGTATGCAGGTTGAAGAAGGATGTGTATCGATTGAAGCAAGCTCCTAGAGCTTGGTATGGCAAAATTGACAGTTTCCTAACAATCTTGGGATTTACCAAGAGTAAAGTTGATTCTAACCTTTACTTAAAGGTTGTGAATAATGAGCCAGTTATATTGTTGTTGTATGTAGATGACTTATTCTAAACTGGAGAAGAAAATTTCATCACAGATTGTAAGAATAAGATCGTTTCATAATTTGAAGTGAAAGACCTAGGCCTAATGATTTATTTCTTAGGTATTGAAGTTTGGAAGAACCCAAAAAAGATCTTCCTTAACCAAGGAAAGTATGCAGTTGAAATCCTGCAGAGGATTGACATGTTGGAATGTAAAGCCATGAACACACCCATGGAAACAAAGTTGAAGCTCCTAGTAGATACTTCGTCAGAATTGGTTGATGCTACATTATACAGATAGACCATTGGATCTTTGATGTATCTGATGAATACCAAGCCAGATATATGCTTTTCTATGAACACCTTGAGTCAGTATTGGGTATACCCCAGACATGTTCACCTTGTAGCTGCAAAGCATGAGATGAGATACATTAAGGGTACGATGGATTATGGTCTATGTTATACTAGAGATCATGTATTCTGACTATATGGACATATTGATTCAGATTGGGATGGAAGTGTTTCTGATAGAAAGAGCACTTCGTGATTTTTTTTCAGTATGGTTCATCCATGACTTCATGGCATAGCAGGAAGCAATCTAGTATTTCTCTCAGCATGGTAGAAGCGGAATACATTGTAGCATGTTCCACCATTTGTGAAGCCATATGGCTTTAGAATTTGTTGATAGGTCTATTCAATCTAGAGATGGAAGCCACTGTGATTCTATGTGATAGCCAAAGTTGCACAAAAATGACGGAGAACCTTGTGTTCCATGATAAGTCGAAGAAAATAGAAATAAAAAATCACTACATTTGTGATATGGTGCAAAGGGGGGGCTATAAAATCTCCAATATATTGGCACAAATGAGCAAGTTGCAAATGTGTTGACAAAGCCTTTGTCTCGTGTGAAGTTTGAGTACTTCCAAGACAAGATTGGTGTTGTCTAAAAGGACCTCCCTAGAAATGGGGAGTGACGTTGATGATACTATAGTATCCTGACCAACAAGAGGTAGATATGTTAGGGACCCAACCCTCACATAGGTAGAACAATATATTTGGATGTAATAAAGATCAATATTAATAAGGCCTTGCAATAAAGTAGAATAAATCGAATGTAAGAAGACCTAATAGAAGCGCCCGCTTCTAGAAGGATATTCGTTTATATGGTTTTTTTGATAGACATATTTAGTATAAATAGGAGTCAAGGGTATGAGAACCCTAGATTGGATATTATTGTAATAGAACTCTTCTCGACTGGAGGTTGCCCCCTTGAAGAGGCCCGTGAACATTGCTCTCGGAATCAAAGTGCTCTTTCTAGTGTTATTTTGATATCATTTCAGTGTTATTATGGTGTTGTTCTGGTTCTATTGTTGCTTATCTGCCATTTCTATCATTTTATTTATGTTCTGCATACTTTTTATATCTAGAATATTACAAGTGGTATCAGAGCACTTTCTGCCACAGAAATTGTGGGTTAATTTTTTTTTTTCTTTCAGGGTAGAGACATATTCCGACGTCTTTAAGCCATAGAGATCTATGATTGCACGCATAAACCCATGGTTGAGGGATTCATACACATAGGAAATACAAGTGGTACTTAAGCGGACATATGTTGGCCACCCTTGTAACCCTTGTTGGTACCCCTTCAAGTCGTAGTGCATCATACAACACATGTGTATGGATCGGCCTAGATTTCCTGAAGCCTTGTTTAAATAAACGGATTGGCCACCTGACTACTATAGTTCCACTGAGAACAACACTCGGGAAGATACTCTCTAGTACCTGGGTAGTCGGGTAGTACAGCTAAGGGCATGGTCTAGCTTTCTTAGTTAATGCCATGTGATATTTGGATGAGTACTATTGTTGGACCCCACACGTATATTAGAGAGATATAGCATAGGGAAAACCCTTGTCTGTAGAACCCTTGAATACCTAACCCTTGGGGATGGAAACAAAAAAAACAAAAACAGACAAGATATATTGTTGTGCAACTATGTTCGGGTTGCCAAATCACTACACATTTCTTCCTGGTTAATCATTTGGGAATTTCATCACTGTAGTATTCTTTAGACTGGAGTATAACTTCACAGGTGTAAAAAAAAAAAAAAAACTTTGGAAATTTTTGCACCATTATTTGAGACCTATTCATTGGATTTATCTCTTCACACTTATCACATTCATACATATCATTTTTCAGCAAAATTTTTGACCCCACCTGCCCCGTTTTGGTTACCTAGTCATCGTGGCCCATACCTGTAGCCAAGACTTGGAAGCTCGCTTGAATACCTTGCAATCTAATTTCACAGAGACCCAACAAGAAGTGAAACAACTTACTGCCAATGTTGCCACCATCAATACCACGATGCAGTCCTCCATCGTCACCTCAATCGAGGACCTAAAACAAGACATGACTACCCAGCTTGAATTTTTCGTTTCGATGATCTGCACCAAGCTGCATATCCCTGTAGATAACCCTTTATCTGACCCACCTCCACATATCGAAGCTGAAACTTCCTCTCATTCCCATAATTTTCAGCCCCATCACTGTCATCATGACCTACGCCTTCCATGGGTGGATGTGACCAAATTTGATGGCTCAGATCCCACTGGTTGGGTAACCCAAATGGAACATTATTTTTCTTTATACGACATTACATATGACTTGTCCAAACTCTGGTATGGTATTATCCATCTAGATCAAGAACGTTGACAATGGTGGCAATGGAGAAAAACTTCCCGTCAAGGGTATATTTCTTGGACACACTTTGTGGTAGAGATTTATGAACACTTTGACACTGACACCAATCATTTAGGCTGTTTGACAAAGTTGAAACAATCTGGAATAGTGGAAGACTTTATAACTACTTTTGAGCACCTGGATTTTTGGACACAGGGTATGTATGATTCCTTTTTCAGAGAATTTGTTATTAGTGGCCTCAAGGATGATATTTGTGCCGATGTCCTCATGGCTCGACCTCAGAGTTGGGTGGAGACTACTAAAAGAGATAAATAAGCACAACAGGTTGTATCTTCTCAAAACTGGAAGCCCTCCTTTATTCCTCGCACTAAACCAGTAAATCCCACTACTCCCTCTACTCTACTAAAGATCCAAAAATTGACCAGGGATGAAATGGTTGAATGTCAACTCAAACGCCTTTGTTATAATTTTGATGAAAAATATTTTCCGGGCCACAAGTGTAAGGAACAAAATCTCTTTATGGACATATTAGAGGATATTTTGGAAGAGGATGTTGAAACTCCCCTTCTGTCTAAGTCACCTGAAACCACTGACATTACCCCTCCCTTAGACCCTCCTGAAGTAGAACGAGACATTTCCCTAAATGCTCTCACTGGATTCTATGCTCCCCAAACCCTCAGATAATCGGTTACATCAATCATAGGAAGGTTATCATTCTTGTTTATAGTGGAAGCACCCATAATTTTATTCATTGTCGCATTGCCCAAGAAACTCATTTCTATATCCATCCAGTCAATAATTTCCAAATCATGATTGTCGATGGTGGCTCCGTGAAATGTGGAGGATGTTGTGAAAATGTGTGTCTCCAAATTGGTGACTACCACCTGAAATCTCAAATGTTTTCTATCGACATGGGTAGTTGTGACATTGTATTTGGTGCAGACTGGATGAGGAATTTGGGTCCCATTCTCATGGATTTTAAGGAATTAACCATGCAATTTGACCAAGAGTTCCAACAATATAAGTTCCAAGGCATCACCTCTGAGTCACCTGAGATCATCAGTTCCCATCGCATGGAAAAACTGCTCAAAAAAGGTCATTCTTGCGTTATTTCCCAACTCCATTCCATATAAGCAACTAAGACACCCTCGGTGCCCCAAGATCTCTAATCCATCCTCTATAAACATCAAGTGGTATTTTCCACTCCCCAGGGACTCCCTCCTTCCCATGGTGTTCATGATCATTCCATTCCCCTTGTATCAAGAATCCTTCCTCCCAATATATGTCCCTATCATCACCCCCTTTCCCAAAAAAATGAAATTGAGAAAATGGTTCAGGAACTCTTTAACAAAGTCATTATCTTCCCTAGTACGAGCCCCTACTCTTCTCCTATGGTCATGGTCCTAAAGAAATAAGGTTCTTAGCAAATGTGTCCTCACTTCCGTGCCCTCAACAAAATCACCATTAAAGACAAATTTCCCATTCCTGTCATTGATGACCTCTTGGATGAATTGAGTGGCACCCAATTATTTACTAAACTTGATCTGTGTTCTGGATACCACCAGATACATATGAAAGAGGCAGAGATTCCTAAGACTTCCTTTAGAACTCATGAGGGCCACTATGATTTTTTTTTCATGCCCTTTGGCTTGTGTAATGCCCCCTCCACCTTCCAAAGTCTCATGAATCATGTCTTCTATCTTTTTCTCCATCATTTTTTCTTAGTTTTCTTTGATGATATCCTCATCTATAGCAAAACCTAGGGAGGCCATCTTGGTCATGTGGATCGATTTCTCCATCTACTCTCTCAGCACCAACTTTTCCTGAAACAGTATAAATGTGCTTTTGGCACCTCAGAAGTCGAGTACTTGGGTCCTCTGGTTGGCAAGGATGGCATCAGGGTGGATCCTAAAAAGATTGAAGCTATGCAAGATTGGCCTCACCCAAAGACTCTCAAAAGCTTGGGTGGATTTCTGGGCTTAACAGGTTATTATCGCAAGTTTGTTAAGAATTATGGAATGATTTCAGCACCTCTCAATGCACTCCTAAAAAAGAACTCTTTCACTTGGACTCCAATAGTTTCTCAAGATTTTCAAACCTTGAATATGGTCATGTGCACAACTCCACTCCTGGCCCTTCTTGATTTCACATAGACCTTTGTCCTTGAATGTGATTCTTTAAGGAAAGGAATTGGTGTTTTCCTTATGCAAGAGGGTCAGCCTTTGGCTTTTACCAGCAACCAATTGTCTGAATGAAATCTGGGGAAATCAATCTATGAAAAATAAATGTTGGCTATTCTACATGTCATTGATCTGTGGCACCCTTATCTATTGAGGAAATGATTCCAAATTAAGACAGACCATCAAAGCCTCAAGTATTTTATGGAACAACGCATTTCCTCCATAGAGAAACAAAAATGGGTGACTAATCTCTTTGGATATGATTATGAGATCATTTACAAAAAAGGAAAAGACAATGTTAAGAACCAAATATCAATATAGCATAGAAAATCCTTAGAAAAAGTACTCAACGCCTTGAAAAAGAGAAAAATTTAGATAATAAACCTCTTTGAGTGGGCAACCTCCTTTTACCCCACTTAAATGTTCAAGTACAAGATGATTCAAAATGAAAATGTCTCCTTGGTATATATAGGAGACTAGGAGGTATAATTACAACTAATGGCCTAAATCCGACATAAATAAATTAACATTACTAATATAATATGCCCCAATTAAGGGGTAATGAGCCAATATTAGGGCTTAACATGCCCCTCCCCTTGAGACAATTGTTGTCCGCAATGCTTGAGTAGCTCTGGATGCTTCTGTATAAAAGACTCATCTTCCCAAGTGGAATCTTCAACCAGTAGTTTCCTCCATTTAATGAGATACTCTGAAATGGGTCTTTTCCTTAGCTGGAAAATTCTTATGTCATTGATTGCTTCAGGCTCCAATATGATTTTTCCTTCCTCGTCAAGTTCTGGCAATATAGTTTGAACTGGGATCTTGTCGCCTATAACCTTCTTTAAGCATGAAAAATGGAAAACTGGGTGTACTCATGAAGATGCAGGCAGCTCCAATTTGTATGTCATAGTACCAATCTTTTGAAACACCTTATAAGGGCCATAGCACTTTGGTGATAATTTATTATCCTTCTTGGCTTTCTTGAGGGACATCTGTTTGTATGGTTGTAGTCTTAAAAATACCCAATCCCCTACCTCAAAACTTCTTT
>SNQJ01S0014615.1:93089-103113 GCA_010110895.2 Picea sitchensis
AATCTTAGGAACATGGTTGGTCTTCAAACCAATGTTGGAGTTTCTCCATTCTTGATTCACCTTGCTTCTGTCCTCATCATGAATTTCATGGGATGCATTTTCACTTTCAAGTGTCTTCTCTATTATGAAATTTTTCAATACTTCCATGATCTCCCCTTTTAAACCATTTATCTTAGTATCTGATGCAGACCGCACCCTCTGCCTCAGCAAAGGCCCCTGCGCTGACCTCCCGGTCTTAAGGATCGTTCTAATTCTAACTTTGAGCTGGAGCAGCTCCTTCGATTCACCCTTGGAATCTCCCTTGAAATTGACCCACAGGTCTATTCTGTTCCTCTCAGTCTCTAGGCCGGTCACTGTTCTCTTCTTGATCGAAGAATAGAAAATTGGGTTTCGGGGTTTTCAAACTCCCGATGTCATTGACCCTTTGGTTCCCGATCTCCTAATCTCCCATTTCCCGATATACTATAATCTCCGATTATCTCTCTGGGCTAGGCTCATGATCCACACGACCTCCTTTCACATAACCTCCGTCTTACCACCTTTCAGGATTTTGTGACTTCAAAGGTCGAAGTGCTTTGGCCTTCGATTTTCCTGATCTCACGAATGCCAATTCCCCAATATGACTCCTCTTCGGGACTTTCTCCGAAAGTCGAGATCGATACCACGTGCCTTCAAAGATGGACAACTCTTGTATGCTTCGGGGTTTTCACCATGGAAATTCCCGATGCCTCACTATGACGATATGATGTCAACAGGGTCCCACACAGAGCTCTCCTCTTTTCAGAAAATTGGACTTCACGATTCCAAGTTGCAAGTCCTCCTTGTCTCCCTGACTCGTGAAATGCTAATCCTTGACTTCCTTCGAATTTTTGACACGTGTCTCAAGTGGATGGACGGTTCAGATCAACCCTCGAGTTTCGCCAATTATATAAACCCAAACCACTTACCTATGTGAGTACCGATGACCGAAATGTTGATGGGGCTTCTGATCTCATCCACGTGTCCCAAATGATGGACAGTGCCAATCCTTTACGGGGTTTTCAACATGGATTTTCCCCGATCACTTGCTCACAGGACTTCCAATTTCATGAATTCCGAAATCCCGATGGCCACACCTCCGGTCGGAACTTTCCTCCTCCCGTTCATGAAGCTTAAACCTCATGCAACTCCTGCTCAATCCAACGATTGATGGGTATCTGTGTGACGATCCGACAGTCCACAATCTTCTGAGCTTGAACTCCGGACGTAATTGTAACCTTCTCTCTTCTCTGGCAGATCTGACGGCTGGCGAGATTTCGCTAATCCTCCCCACAGATTCCAGACCATCGGTTTCTTTCCTTTGATGATTTCTACGAAGGAAACCAAGGACTCTCCCTGGACTTATCTTCTTGCGCTACAAACTTCCGATGCCCCTCAATGGTTTCAAATTCTTTACTCCTCCTGAGCTTCTCACAACTTCGAGCCTCAAAGAGGATCTTTGTACGCACTCCTTGCGGAAACTCTCAAACACTTCCAAGTGTTGAACACCTTTGACTCTACGCACTCCTGCAGCAGCAGTCTCTTACACCTTACTCAGGTTCACAACCCTCAGACTTTACTTTGCTTGTGCACTCCTTGCATGGCTCCTGTGTCTAACTGCACTTCTGTGGAAATGAGAACAAAGGCTACCTATCTGAACCCTCTGTCAACACACTCCTTACAGACACTTCGACTGCACTCCTTGCAGGAATTCTTGCTCAGATAGAGAAACAATTGAAACTCATTCCCTCTTCCTCTCAGGCTTCAACTTAGAACATGAAATCATATACACAGCATATCAAAGAAAATATATAACAGGAAGCAAACATTCATGAGCATAACATCAATACACAGAGAGCAACACAAACCATGAATTTGAATCAAAGCTTTCTATTAATCCAAATATCTGTACATGGGTGTTCTTACACAGTTCTCTGCATGCTCTTTCTCTTCCTTCTTCAAAATTATGTTACTATGCACAATGAAGGTGTCTATATCCCATTTCCCTCTTGCGCTCTCAAACTGTCTAATCTAGAATTAAATTCTATCTACCTGCATTAACTACTTTAAATGCCTCCTACCTACTAAGGATGAGAGCGTATGGCACAAGGTCCTGATTACATTTACAAGTGCGCTTCATATTAACGACTTCATTTAAGATGGCACATCAATTCCCAAGGTGATTTCAAAATTTGGGCTGGCACTTTCCAGCTGTCTCTCGCTTCTGCGCTGGCTCATTTGATGTGGGAGATGCTCCTGCATCATACTCCCTCGCTTGAAAATTTTCATGGGCTCCTGTCCATGAGCTCACGCACGGTCTGTCCATGCTTCTGTATCTCTGCTTCGGTCTCCTAGATGGCATCTTCAACTGGATGGTCTTTCCATTTGACCAGATATTCAAAGTATTCCTTCCTTCTGGTCTTTTTGCTCACCCTCTTGTCGAGTATGCATTCCATCTGTGGCTTCTCTGCAACTGGTATCTGCTTTCGCCACTGGACCACTGGCTGCTCATCTCTAGTGTTTGTTTCCTCAGCTCTATATTGGTACAAATCCGAGATATTGAATATCGGAGAAATTCTGATCCCATTGGGTAATTCAATCTCATAAGAATTTGCCCCAAATTTCCTCAAGACCCTACATGGCCCGATTTTCTTCATCTTCAACTTATTATATGTTCCTCTCGGGAACCTTTCCTTCCTCAAATGTGCTATAACTAGATCACCAACCTCAAACTGAAGTTGTCTCTTATGCTAATCTTCTCTGAGTTTATACTCCTGAATTGAATTCTTCAATCTCTCCTTCACCTGGCTGTGAAGTTCCTTCATCGCCTCTGTGAATTCTTCTGCACTAGCGCTCCTAATTGTAGTCTGTTCTGACTCTCTCAGTTCATAAATTACCCTCAGCTTCATTATATAAACAATCTGAAATGGACTATGCCCTGTACTCCTATTAACAGAGTCATTATAAGCAAATTCTGCCTGTGGTAACATATTGTCCCACTGGCTGTGGTGTTCTGTCACCAAGCTTCTCAGCAAGTCTCCCAGTCTCCTATTTACCACCTCTGTCTGTCCATCCGTCTAAGGATGATAAGCTGAACTAAATGACAAGTTAGTTCCCAGCTTCTTCCATAAGGTCCTCCAAAAATGCTCTATGAACTTTGTGTCTCGATCCGAAACAATACTCCTTGGCAACCCATGAAGTCGAATGACCTCTTTGAAAAACAGGTTCGCAATGTGAGTTGCGTCACTGGTCTTCTGACATGGAATGAGGTGTGCCATTTTGGAAAATCTATCCACCACCTCAAAGATTGAATCACACCCTCTCTGTGTTCTTGGCAACCCCAATACAAAATCCACGCTAATCGCATCCCACGACCTCTATGGCATGGGAAATGGTTGATAAAACCCCGCATTCTATCTTCTTCCCTTCGAATGATGGAAAGCTCTGCATCTGTCCACGAATATTTTTACATATGCTCACATTTACGGCCAAAAATACGACTCATTCAACTTCGCGAACTTCTTTTTGTGACCAAAATGTCCTACCAATCCTCCACTGTGTTTCTCCTTCAACAAGTTCTCCCTCATGGAGCATTTTGGAATACACAGTTGATTGCCTCTGAACAACAATCCTTCCTGGATCATGTATTCTATCCACGGGCTTCTGTCTCTGAGAACTAGATTCTCAGCCGCTTCATATGCCTCCTTAAAATATGGATCATCTCTGTACATGTCCCTGAGATCTTCAAAACCTAACGTCTTGACTTTGAACTACTGCAATAGAAAACACTTCCTGCTCAAAGCATAAGCAACTTTGTTAGCAGTACCAGAAATATGTTTTATCAAAAAAGTGAAATTCTGAATATACTCAACCCATTTGACATGTTTCTGATTCAACTTTTCCTGTTGAGTCACAAACTGCAGTGCATGATTGTCACTGTACAAGACAAATTCTTTGGGTATCAAGTAATGCCTCCATTTCTTCAGTGCCTGTGTGATAGCGTAAAATTCCTTATCATAAGTGGAATATTTCAACTTTGCTTCATTCAACTTCTCGCTAAAATACACTATCGGCCTATCTTCCTGACTCAAGACTGCCCCTATTGCAAACCCACTTGCATCACATTTCACCTAAAATGTCTTCTGGAAATCCGGCAACACCAAAACCGGTTGTTCTGTGATCTTCCTCTTCAACAGAGTGAAACTTTTCTCAGCTTCTTCTGTCCAGTGAAAAGACTTGTGTCTTTTCTTCACTGTATCCAACATCGTTGTGCTAATTCCACTGAAATTCCTGATGAACTTCTAGTAGAAACTAGCCAATCCATGGAAACTCCTCACCTCAAATACATTCCTCGGTGATGGTCAATTCTTGATCACCTCCACCTTATCTGGATCCATCCTTAATTCATTTGCAGAAATAACAAACCCAAAGTAAATGAGCTCTGTCTTCATGAATGAATACTTCTTCATGTTTATCAACAGCTTCTCCTGCTGCAATTTCTGCATCACTGTAGCCAAATGCTTCAGATGCTCCACTGTTGTTTTACTGAAAACCAGTATGTCATCCAAATACACAATGACAAATTTCCCAATAAAATCCTTCAGGACTTTGTTCATCAACCTCATGAAGGTACTTGGCACATTTGTTAAGCCAAATGGCATAACAAGCCATTCATACAACCCCTCATTTGTTTTGAATGTTGTCTTCCACTCATCACCCTCTCTCATGCGAATCTGGTGATAACCGCTTTTCAAATAAATCTTTGAAAAATACTTTGCTCCACTCAAGCAATCCATCAGATCATCCATCCTTAGCAATGGAAATCTGTATCTGATGGTTATCTTGTTGATTTCCCTTGAGTTAGTACACATCCTCCAGCCTCCGTCTTTCTTTGCACTGAGTACTGTTGGAACAACACATGGACTCAAGCTTTCCCTGACTAATCCTTTGTCCAACAAATCCTGGACTTGTCTTTTTACCTCTTCATTCTCTTGTGGCATCAATCTGTATGCGGCTTTATTTGGTAAACTAGCTCCTGGTACGAGATCAATATGATGGCTCACACTTCTAATCGGTGGCAACGAATGAGGTAGTTCGTCCACTACAATGTCAGTGAAATCTTCCAACAGTTCCTGAACTTATTCTGGTAAATCATCCACTCTTGTGTTGGTCAAAACAATCTTCGGTTTTGTGACCACAAAGAACTGTGGATCCTCCTTCTTCTTCACCTCTGTAAGAAGTTCCTTCCCACTCATGAGAAGTACTGTGTTTCTTACTTCAGGCTTCACCTCCTTATCCTTAATTGGAAGCAACATGTGTGTCCTCCAATTTTTCTCCAGGGTGTATGTGTTCATTCTCCCATCATGAATCACACTTCTGTCATACTGCCATGGTCTACCCAAAAATAGATGACAAACATCCATAGGAATGACATCACATAATATCTTATCATTATATCCTCCTATCTTAAATTCAACTAAACATTGTTTAGTGACATTTACCTGTNCTTTCTCTGGTGTCAAAAGGACTTTTCGCATCACCAACGATCTTCCACCTTCAATGTCTTCTGCCTCAACATCCTGCCTCTGTGCTTCAGCGATGTGAGCTTCTCCCCCTTGTTTCTTCTTATCTGGACACTCATAAGACTTGCACCCATTCTTTCCACATGTGAGGCATGTGATTACTCCACCTCTTCCTCTTCCTCTGCCTCTAGTACGAGGAAAAGTGTTGTTATCAGCATAATCTCCTCTCTGCTTAGTATGTTGTCCTCTCTGTTCAACATATTGCCCTCACTGTGAGGTTCCACCTCTCTCAGTTCTTTTGTATTTAGGCTCAGACCTGAACTTCCAGTCCTCCTTAGGCTTCTGATACTTATCCTGGGCAACTGATTTGCCTCTTGGCTGACTTCTGCCTCTGTCCCTCTGACTCTGTTTTAGGCTCATCTTCTCCTCCGCTTTTAGAGTGATCTGATAAGCATCTTCCACCGTTCGGATGGTCAACATACTCATCTCATCCTTAATTTCATATCTCAGGCCATTCATATACCTAGCTACTTTTTCATCATTGCTTTCATGATGACCTGCCCTGATATTCAACCTATAAAATTCTTCAGTATATTCCTTCACTGACATCAGCTTCTGTCTCAGGTTCTGCATTCTCCTGAACATAGAAATTTGGTAATCCTTGGGGATGAATTTTTCTTTCATCTTTGCAATCATCCTGTCCCAGCTCTTAATTTTCTGCTTTCCCTGGCAACGCCTGTCCTCTTGTAGTTCATCCCACCACAATGTTGCATGTCCTTTCAATCTAGTGATAGCATGCTTGACTTTCTTGTCCTCTTCAACATATTCATAGTCGAAGTAAGCATCTAGATCTCTAATCCAGTCTAGAAGCTCTTCTACATCCAGATTTCCCTCATAAACTGGAATGTCCATCTTCGCCTTTGCACCCATCCTTGCAATAGCTTTAAGCAAGAGTTCATTGGCTGCATCTTCTGCTGTGACTTCTTTGTCTCCATGCCCAGCATCATCTTCACTTTCGGACTCACTGATATCTCCTACATCATCTGTGCATTTTTGTCTTATCTCCACGTCCACAAGTCTGGTGCTTATGTTATGCAGATCTCTTTCTACTTCTGGATTCTGCACCTGTCTACCCCTTCCTCTGGACATCTCCCTTTCCTCCTCTGGATCAGGTGATTGTCTATCTCTTCTCCTTGGCGACATGGTGAATCTTCCTTTTCCCTGCTACAGAAAGCAAAGAAGCTTTTCTAAGCTCTGATACCACTCTGACGCAGACCGCACCCTCTACCTCAGCAAAGGCCCCTGCGCTGACCTCCTGGTCTTAAGGATCGTTCTAATTCTAACTTCGAGCCGGAGTGGCTCCTTCGATTCACCCTTGGAATATCCCTTGAAATTGACCCACAGGTCTATTCTGTTCCTCTCAGTCTTTAGGTCGGTCATTGTTCTCTTCTCGATCAAAGAATAGAAAATCGAGTTTCAGGGTTTTCAAACTCCCGATGTCATTGACCCTTTGGTTCCCGATCTCCTGTTTCCCGATATACTATAATCTCCGATTATCTCTCTAGGCTAGGCTCGTGATCCACACGACCTCCTTTCACATAACCTCCGTCTTACCACCTTTTGGGATTTCATGACTTCAAAGGCCGAAGTGCTTTGGCCTTCGATTTTCCCAATCTCACGAATGTCGATTCCCTGATATGACTCCTCTTCAAGACTTTCTCTGAAAGTCAAGATCGATACCACGTGCCTTCAAAGATGGACGTCTCTAATATGCTTCAAGGTTTTCACCGTGGAAATTAACGATGCCTCGCTATGATGAGATGACGTCAATAGGGTCCCACACGGAGCTCTCTTCTTTTCGGAAAATTCGACTTCGTGATTCTAAGTTGCAAGTCCTCCTTGTCTCCCTGACTCGCGAAATGTCGATCCTCGACTTCCCTCAGATTTCTGACACGCATCCCAAGTGGATGGACGGTTTAGATCAACCTTCATGTTTCACCAATTATATAAACCCAAACCACTTACCTATGTGAGTCCTGATGACCGAAATGCCGATGGGGCTTCTGATCTCGTCCACGTGTCCCGACTGATGGACGGTGCCGATTCTTTATGGGTTTCCAACATGGATTTTCCCCGATCACTTCCTCACAGGACTTTTGATTTCACGAATGCCAAAATCTCGATGGCCATACCTCGGGTCAGACCTTTCCTCCTCCCGTTCATGAAACTTAAACCTCGTGCAACTCCTGCTCAATCCAACGGTTGACGGGTGTCTGTGTGACAATCCAACAGTCCACAATCTCCTGAGCTTGAACTCCGGACGTAGTTGTAACCTTCTCGCTTCTTTGGCAGATTTGACGGCTAGAGGGATTTTGCTAATCCTCCCCACAGATTCCTGACCATCGTTTTCTTTCCTTTGATCATTTCTATGAAGGAAACCAAGGACTCTTCCCTGGACTTATCCTCTTGCGCTACAAACTTTTGATGCCCCTCAATGGTTTCAAAGGCTTTACTCCTCCTGAGCTTCTCACAACTTCGAGCCTCAAAGAGGATCCTTGCACGCACTCCTTGTGGCAGCTCTCAGACACTTCCAAGTACTAAACACCTTTGACTCTGCGCACTCCTGTAGCAGCAGTCTCTCACACCTTACTCAGGTTTACAACCCTGAGACTTTACTTTGCCTGTGTACTCCTTGCACGGCTCCTGTGTCCAACTACACTTCTGCAAAAAGGAGAACAAAGGCTACCTATCTGAACCCTCTGTCAACGCACTCCTTGCAGACACTTCGACTACACTCCTTGCAGGAATTCTTGCTCAGATAGAGAAACAATTGAAACTCATTCCCTCTTCCTTTCAGGATTCAACTTAGAACATGAAATCATATACATAGCATATCAAAGAAAATGTATAACAAGAATAAAAAATTCATGAGCATAACATCAATACACAGAGAGCAACACAAACCATGAATTTGAATCAAAGCTTTCTATTAATCCAAATATCTGTACATGGGTGTTCTTACATAGTTCTTTGCATGCTCTTTCTCTTCCTTCTTCAGAATTATGTTACTATGCACAATGAGGGTGTCTATATCCCATTTCCCTCTTTCTCTCTCAAACTGTCTAATCTAGAATTAAATTCTATCTACCCGCATTAACTACTTTAAATGCCTCCTACCTACTAAGGACGAGAGCGTATGGCTCAAGGTCTCAATTACATTTACAAGTGCGCTTCATCTTAATGGCTTCATTTAAGATGGTGCATCAATTACTAAGGTGATTTCAAAATTTGGGTTGGCGCTTTCCAACTATCTCTCACTTCCATGCTGGCTCGTTTGACATGGGAGATGCTCCTGCATCAGTATCCAACTTAGCTTCCATTGAATCCATCTTAGTATCCAACTTAGCTTCCATTGAATCCATCTTAGTATCCAACTTAGTTTCCATTGAATCCATCTTATTTTGTAGTTCATTTATGTCCCTACGCATTTTTTCACCTTCATCAAGAGTCCAAGTAGGATTTTTTGGAGGCTTATTTGGTGTAGAAGTTCCCTTTTTGGGTGGCATGTTGGCCAAGTATCGCTTTTGAACCTTGATTTTGAGGTGGTTTTGCTAGACAATATTTCTTATGTTGTATCTCCCAAGTTTCATCACTTGTGGGTATGAAAGTTTCTTTTATGTATTTATATGATATTTCTTCTCTGCAATGCCACAGGTCTGATCAAAATTGGATGTGCCAAGTGGAATTTATGGTAACTTCCCCACAACTTGCCGATTGTTTTCCTTTCCAGGAGATCTCACTTGTATAGTGTGCCCCACCCAAAATAATTGATATAAAATTCTGAAACTCGCACCAAAAATAATACAAACTGTCCATGATCCAATGAAACTAGTCCCACATAATTTGGATACTCTAGAAAGATGTTATGCTTGTTTTACCTGGAACACCTTCTTGAGGCTAGTCAGATACCCTATCTTACACAGGGTGTATCTACAAATTTATGATGACCCAGAAGCTTAACTTTTTACCACAGATACCTTACTAATTTTTTTAAATATCCTCTAGATTGTAGGGTCTGAAATGTTACAGAAATTTTTTTATAGCGAAAATTCCACAATGACTCAGTTCAGGATGATTCTAGAACCCTATATTTTATAGGCTGTATCTCCGAAAGTATAAGGCCTCAGGAGCTAAATTTTGAACCTGACGTACCTTGATCCATCTACTAAATATTCTCCAAGCCATTCCTTCTAAAATGTTGTAGAAAAAAAATTATATTGAAAATTCCAAGGTGTCTCAGATGTAGCAGCGAAACCCCAAGACCTTGAGCTCTGATACCATATGTTAAGAACCAAATATCAATATAGCATAGAAAATCCTCAGAAAAAATACTCAACACCTTGAAAAAGAGATAATTTCAAATAATAAGCCTCTTCGAGGGGGCAACCTCCTTTTACCCCACTTAAATGTTCAAGTACAAGATG
>SNQJ01S0014615.1:108921-121061 GCA_010110895.2 Picea sitchensis
TCATTATTGGATAATAATTCTACATTGATATAACATTTGAAGAAAAAGGATTATAATTGTGTTATTACTGATTCACCCCCCCTCTCAGTAATCCAACATGAGATACACATCTTGTTGAACCTATACACTACAACATACAAATAATCATGACCCCCTTTGGTCATTGGTAAACCCCTTACAAAATCCATGGAGACACTTTACCATGGATGGGATGGAATAGGAAGTGGTGAGTATAGGCCCAATTTTCTATTAGTGGGTTTACAAGTAGAACACATCACACACCCCTTTATATATTTAGTTACAATTGCTTTCATTTGAGGCCAATAACAAAACCTATGCAAATGATCCATAGTTTTACCTACCCCAAAATTTTTGAACACAAGAGAAGTATGAGCTTCTCGTATCACATGGACTCATTCACTAGTAGGAATACATATCTTCCCAAGATGATAAAGTAATTTTCCCTATAGACATAGTTCTCTACCTGTGCACCATGGGTTAGCTTCTCATATACTTCTTTAAAATCTTCATTGATGGCATATTGTTCTACATAGATATCATGAGATAAAGAAGTATTCTTCAAAATAATAGAAGCAACAATAGGAGGTCTATAAAGAATATCGACTACCTTGTTACTTGTACCCTTCTTTTACTTGATTACCAAATGAAATTGTTGTAGAAAACCCATCCACATGTAGTGTCGATATTGTTGCAGTTTGATCTATGGTTGAAGATACTGCAAGGGATGGTGATTTGTATGTATAATGGTTTTCTTCCCTAACAAGTAATGCTTCCATTTATTTACACTTTGAACTAATGGACACAACTCTTTATCATATGTAGGATAGTTAACAACAACTTGGTTAAAAGTCTCAGAGTGGTAACAAACAGGCTTATGATATTGCATCAATACTGCACCCATGGCGTATCTACTGGCATCTGTCTCAATCTCTAATGAATGTTGAATATCTGACAGTGCTAATACTGGTGCGGTACTAATCTTCTCCTTCAAAATGTTGAAATCTTTTTGTTGCTTTCCTTCCCACTGAAAAGTGTTCTTCACACTAGTTAAGGCATGCAAAGGAGATGCTATAAAGGAGAAGTTGGGAATGAATCTCGTCCAATACTGGACTGCACCCAAGAAGCTTCAGACTTCGGTTACACTCTTTGGCTCAGGCCATTTCACAATTACTTCAATTTTATAAGGATCAATCTTCAATTATCCTCCTCCTACAATATGAACTAAGTATACAAGTGCAGTCTTGCCAAATTCACATTTCAACATTTTCACATACATCTTTTCCCTTTGCAAAGTATTCAATACTTGTTTTACATGCCTAACATGTTCATCCCAAGTCCCACTAAAAACAAGAATTTTGTCTAAATATACAATCACAAATTCATCCAGGAAAGGCCTGAATACATCATTCATCACACGCATTAAAGTGGTCAGAGCATTGAAAAGCCCAAATAACATAAATAACCACTCAAAAAATCCTTGTTTGGTTTTAAAGGAAGTCTTCCATGCATCTTGTTCTGCAACACTGATTTGATGATATCCACTACGCAAATCCAACTTAGTGAAATAAACAACATTCTTGAACTGATCAAGTAAATCATCTATGCGAGGAAGAGGGTATCGATTTTTCACCATGATTTTATTCAAATCTCGGTAATCGACACACATTCTCCATGTGACATCTTTCTTTGGAACCATCATGATTGGATAACCACAAGGAGATGAACCGGACCCGATGACCCCTTGATCCAATAAGCCTTATACCTACTTCTTGATCTTTGTCATATCCACAACTGGCATCATGTACATGCCCACATTAGGAGGAGGAGAATCATGTTGAAGATGTATCTCATCTTGGATTTCCCTCTTAGGAGGTAATCCATCTAGTTCCTGAAAAATATCATCATACTTAGAAACAATATCAATTGATTCTTATTTATGAGACAGATCACATCCTTGGAAAGAGTTGGATGTCCCAACATCTTTTTCTTTGACAACCATGAGTACATATCTCTTATTAGTGGTTATGAGTCTTTTCATTTTCCCTGCACTAACAAGTGTCGTATTTACCATCATGCTGTGAGCTCTAACAATATATTCCACTCCCCTTTTAGTAAGGTGGTATTTGTTCTCATGAATAAAGAAGACTGCTTTTCTATCATAAAGATAAGGACTTCCCAACACTATGTCGCATATATCAAGTGGTACAAAATCCAAATCCACTTCATCAATCAACTTTGAAGCAATAGAAAATCCGACCCTACATTGTTTGGTGACATTAAGTTTTTCTTTATCACATACCCAACCAAGAGGGTAAGGCTTTGATGTGGTTTCGTTACAAGACCCATCTTCTTGACAAGTGCTTCAAATATTAAGTTTACTTGAGAACCCAGATCAAATAATGTATCTATATTAGTATGTTTAGATACAACCCGTATATGAAATAACTCATTCCTCTTTAGTTCATCAATATAAGATCCATCAGTGGACTTGAACTAGCATGAAAAGAATATTTACCTTGTACTCCAGTCATTGTGATCTTTCCTTCATCTTCTGATTCAAAACCAAGATCTTGTTGCACTGTAGAAACATTCTTTGTCTTCCCCTTTCCACCAAACTGTTTTGGTTTCTTTTCTGGATGTAGTTTCCAATAGTGTTCTTCATCATGACTGCTTCTCTTGCAATGAGTGCAAGATGGGTTTCCTACTTCTCTCGTTACTGTAGAGGTCTTCCTGTCCTTCCTTTTAAACTTCTTGAAAGTCTTGTGTGGTAAATTGGAAGGTTTCTTCGTGGGATCTTCTTGAACATGTTTCCCCCTGTTCTCAAGGTGAGTGGATTGCACACAAACTTCGTCAAGACTAGTAAGGTTAAACAAGAGTAAAGTATGATGAATATAACTATGAAGTACGCCAATATACTTCATTAAAGTTTCATAAGAATCCAAAGTAATATTCAATGCTAGATATTTCTTCATAAATTCTTCTGTGAAACTTTGTACAGTCTGACTTTTACTTTGTCTCAACATTTACCATTCCATCATTGCTTTATGTAAATATCCTAATGGATAGAACTGCTTCCTTATCTTGGTTTTAAATTCTGACCATGAGGAAATAATATTACCACACTTAATTATGTCTTGTAGCTTGCTCTCCCACCATACGAGAGCAGTGCTTTCCAACCGAAGAGAATCCAATTGCACTTTAACTTCCTCTTCATCAATATGATGAACACGGAAATATATTTCAACCTGTCATATCCAATTATCTAACTTTTCCAGATTAACATCTCCATTAAACATAGGTAAAGAAAAATTTACATCAAGCTTTAATAATGGTATCTTAAAAGAGGATTTATGGTTAGAATGTTGAGAGTGATAAGAATTCTCAGAGGAAGAATAACTAGAACTTGAAGGCGAAGATGGAGGCTAAGGAGGATCTCCTCCATCCCCTTGGTTTATTGGAGCATCATCATGAGGTGGTGATTCCTTTTTCTTCCCTTTCTTCTTCATCCTCTTCTCATAATCTCCATACATTCATTTGACCATTTATGACATGCAATAAAAGACCATGTGAAAGTTTTTCTCATGTTCATCACGCTTATTTTCTTCTGCCATCTTCTTCCTTCGGGATTCACAGCCAAATTTATGATTGAAAGTCTTAAGATTTCCTTCACCTTGCTTATGCTTGGCCCTAGTAAGCATTCATACTCAACAATTCAAGTCAAATACAACTGCTCTGATACCAACATGATCCAAGATATTTTTGTCATGTGACTTATTAAAGAATTGTAATAAATGAACATAGACTAAAGTACATCATAAATAAGGAAAAACTCAAAAGGAAAGAGACATAATCATGCAATATGAACACAAAGAACTTGATGACGGAGTTCATCCCTGGTGGACTATGTCTTCGGGTCCTACTCTCAAATGGGTAGGTCTTTTTATTAACTCCACAAAAGAAATGGGTAAAATACATAAGTATACCTCATTCTGGACTTAATCCATAGAATCTTTGCTTAGATCAGAAAACTAACACCACCATTGTGTTTGTGGCGTTGTTTTACCTAAAAATGACTATCTCCATGCGTCGATCCGAGTCAGACACTTTTTGGTCCAAGAGGCACCCTTGCCTTGGTTTGCATGTCACTACTCCTGCAATAAATGACTGGACAAAACTCGAAATCCATGCCTAGTCTAAAAAACTGTGCAAAATATGTATTGTACTGATGCGCTCGCTATGCCCCCTTCATGTTGTGTCTTGTTTTGAACTCTAGCCGAGACCCCCTTATACAATTTGTCTAGAAGTTATGCAATAATGATGAAGTTTGGCACATTGATTATGGAGGCTAAGTTAAGGCATAGGATATTGGGGAGGTTCTAGGGTCGAATCCCATGGACTCCCCCTTTTAGCACATTATTGGCGCGCTCTGCTAATTCTAGCGCAGGTTTGCTAGAATGGCGGGTGGTTTTAAGGTTGGTGGATCTAAATATAGTGGAATATGTTATATTTGGTGGATGGTTGGGATAAGCCCCTAATATGGTGGGAGGTTTTGGTCGTATTGGTGTAATATGGAACCAAGGGTTGGGCCAAAGGCCTAGCCCTTTTCTCCCCACATGAAACATTTGTTAAGCTTAAATAATATTCACACCACCTTAAAAATAAGAACCATAGTGTGGTGTAATGGTTGGTGTGGATGTGTGGGGCCTTTGGGCTAATGGAGAGGTCATGAGTTTGACTCTAGTGGATTCATAAAAAAATTGGTCATGCCAACCATTGGAGGGGTGCCACATGGTAGACCATGACTGGGCCATGTGGTACCATATAATTTGTCCATGAAACTTAACACTTGTCACCACATAACTCGACCATGTGTTTGCCATCACCCTGTATGATATTTCCATGTCATCCCCATGCCAACTCAGATGTACGGACGTTCCAGGTGTCACCCTTGTAGTGGTGCCACGTGTCACTATGACTTTTTATCCTTTGACCAAGTTTGACTGAACTTTGACCCCTTATAAATTTTGATTTGTAACTTCATTTGACGAGTCGTTTGTGCTGTTAGAAATCTTCGACGTGCTCTTCGCGATCATGCCATTTTCATTGATTTTTGGGCACTTTGAATTTTTTCCCTTTTGTTGTCTGCTAAAGCCATTATGAGCATTCTAAGTTGCCTCTATAAGTTCTGAGTTGTTCTTAGCCTTCTCTAGATCCTTTTTGTATCATCGGGACTTATGTATGACCAAATCCTCTTTTGTGGATTGGTCAAACCATGGTATATGATGGTAATTGAGAAGTCGACCCCTAGGGCTAATTAAAGTGGTTTTAACCACTAGTTGAAGAAGTCAGCCCTGCCTAATGAAGAGACACAACCCTAGCACTCCTCAGCTAGTATAAATAAGAGAGTATGGTGCCTCATTACCTCACTCACTCAAGTCACTCATCTAGTGTGCAAGTTTGAAGGAAGCTGCAGTTAGAAGAAGGAGAAGAGAGAGGCACATTTATCAGTCTTGGATATTTTCTAGTGTTTGGTCTTTTATTTTGGCATTGTATTGGAAATCTACATTAAGGAAGTTTTTTTGGGTTTTCTCCCCCATGAGGGTTTCCCAGGATAAAATGTTGTGTACCTTGTGATTTTGTTTCTCTCAATGATCTTGCTTATGCTATTATTGTCTAGTAAATTGAAAAGAACTTAATAGCAACTATAATTTCAACAAAGGGACCAAGTTAATTTTGGGGGAAATTGAAGAAAATAGTATAACTTTCATGCCCTGGTAACCTAAGGTAATATCTAATCATTTGGGTGCTTATCGAAAGTAAAAAAAAATCTTATTTCTCCCTGAAAGGATATAATCTCTAATATCCTAGGCATTTAACATAGGATTGGGGCCTGGGAACCAAGCACCCATAAATATCTAGGGCCCAACTGATCGAACGACTACAAGCGAGACAAATCAACAACCAACGATAAATTTTGTGTTGTGAACATGCACAAGAAATATTGAAGTTGAGTAGTTAAACAATGGTATTATGTGGACATTCATCATATGATATGTGGTATCTATCGACAAGGGAATGGAAAGAGAAACCACCTCGTTGGGTTGTGATTATGGTATTGCGGTTTCACCAAACTACCCATCCACCCATTACACAGTGCACACTTGTCTTCTCACTCAACATAACGTGGAGCTGATGCAAAATTCCACTAGAAATACTCAGAAATACCAGTGATGAGGTGGCAAGTCAGTAGGGAACTTGTTAGATAAAATCTGAAGCTACGACCTAGAAAAAGGGGACCCACTAGAGATACAAAATATCACATCAATCCCAATGATACGTAGCCTGCTCCCCTGCCACATAAGCACCAAGATGGATCAATGAAAATATTCCACATGTCTGTGGAACCATGATAACATCAACAATGTTGTCACTCAAAATTTCCCACTCCTCCCAAATTTTCAATGGGAAGAGCCAAAGAGAAGAAGACACATGGATACAAAAGGCACTAAGAAGGGGTTTTAAACAAGTTGTGGGTTATGACAATGGCGCACCAAATTAACTGATGGACGATAAAACATATAACATGCCATTTGGTTTCATTCTTATAAATAATCTCCAATCATTATACCTTATCCATATGGATGTCGGTGGCCTCCCACTTGTTCCAACTAGCTTGTTTTGGCAGTTTTCCAGTTAGGCAGTTTTTTCTGAGTTTTTGGGTTTGTGACTTCAGGGGTCATTTTGAGGCTCTTAACAACATTTTTAGGTCCCACCACAATCAAATTGTAGACTGAGTCAAATTCTAACAACAACATGTGTATTCCTCAGATATACCTTTCCAACAGACTATCATGCTCCTAAAACGGAGATCGTATGCAAAAGTTACGACCCCAGGAAGTTGATGTACTAACTTACCCAAACGAAGCCCACATGACTTTTTGCGCTTCATCTCCTAGGGTTAGGTTTTTGGATTTATAGGGTTTTTGACTTTCCTATTTATTGTAAAAAGGCCTTCATAGCCTCATTGTAATCATCTTCTTGTGAATGAGCACAGGTGTCACATCCTTCTTAGAGATAAGCCACCATAATTCTAGCAAGCTTGTTTTCTACTGCATTTTACAGTTTCGGCTTATTTCCTTATTGAATAGAAACCAATTTTACTATATATTTGTTATTCTTTGTTAAGCAAATTTTGATAATAATTTGTATTCATTTCGTTCTGTTCATAAAATCTGGAGCAGTGGTATCAGAATTGTCTGCTCCTTGTCATTCTTAATGCATGTCTCCAATGAGGTCAGGGTACAAAGAATTGGGTCTCGATCTTGTTTCTCTTGAGGAAAAAATATTTCGCACACCCAAATGACCTATCATGGAAGGAGAAAATAAAGAAGACGGGACAGGATATCCCTTCAAAATGTTGCTCGAGGAAGCCTTCACACAACAGAGGAATGAGATGATGGATAGTTTTGTGCAAATCCTTTGGAGGCTACCAACAAATGACACATCTTCCTCAAATGGAGGCGCCGCCCCCTTCATGGTACAAATAAACTTCGATATTCATATATTTGAAGGTCAGATAGATTCATATGTTGTAGATAAATGGTTGAATCTACTAGAAGGGTATTTCTCTATCCATAACTTCTCAAATAGAGAAAATATCACTTTTGCACTACTCAAATTCATTCCCCATGTCAAGGATTGGTGGGAAACTTTCTGTGAGAAAAATGAAATAGAGGAACCCTCATTATTTATAGTTGCAGTCACCTAGGAATCCTTCAGGGATGCTATTAAGGAACAATAATACCCTGTTGGAAGTTATGACGACCAGTACACAAAATGGACCACACTGCGGCAAGAAAGAGACCAAGCAATGCCCGAGTTCACAAATATCTTCCATACCTTGCACACCAATATGAGTATCAAGTATTATGAGCAACATATCATGCTCAAGTATTGCAGTGGTCTACATAGATACATATAGGCCAAAATGTAGTTTTTGGACATCTCATCCTTGGGCGCGGACTACCAATATGCCATCAAAATCAAGCAGAAGCTCAAACAAAAGACAGAACAATTTGGGCCTGGGAACCCCTCACAACAAAAGCCAGAAAAGGGATGCCCCAAGCCATAGAACAAGTGACAAAGAAAACATGGACAACCTTAGGACAACCAGTCCAGGCCACAAGCAAAGAAGGACACAGAAAATACAAAGAAAGATACCGGGAAGTGGTGTGACTTCCATAAGAGCCCTTGGCATAACACTGTTGATTTCCACTCAAATCAGTCATTGGTGGCTGAGGTGAAAGCCTCTAAATAAGATGCAGGTTTCGATTCTAAGTTAGAACTAGAAAGGGGGATATGAATCATTGACGCATAACCCATTACTACCGTTGCTACCACCAATCTCTAACCCGATGAACTAGATGAGCCAGAGGAAGGTGAGGGCCTTTTTCATTCATAGATGTGGGTGAAAGGTACCCCGCTACACTTCATCATTGATAGCAGTAGCCAGAAGAACCTCATCTTAGCAGAGGTTGTCAAGTGACTCGCCCTGCCAACAATGTCGCACCCGCAACCCTACACCATCGGATGGCTCTTCCAAGGAAGCGACATTCACATCAACCAACAATGTCGCCTGTGATACGACATCAAGCCCTTCGAAGATGAGGTATTGTGTGATGTTTCTCCTCTTGAAGTTTGTAATGTTCTTTTGGTCCAACCATATTTATGGAAACATCATGTTATATATGAGTCTAGGCCTTGTAGTGTTATTATTAGTTTGAACAAGAAATTGTATAAGATACCCGTGGGAGTCCCACCTAGTGTTATTTCCCTGATCTCTGCTAAGAAATGTAGGAAGGTCAACTCTCAGATGGAGAATTTGTATTCTTTGTGATTCTCTCTCAGAATGAGCCAAAGATCGCAACCACATCTAGGGTCTCTACATCCGACCTCTCCACACAGTAGAAGAAAGTGGATAAGGTTGTGGAAGAATTCTCAAATATATTCTCCTCGCCTACCAGGGTACCTTTGCACTGCAGCTCAAGCACCCCATCAATATGACCCTCGACGCACCACTACCCAATGGGCCAATATACCTCCACTCTATGTTAGAGAATGAGGAGATCAAGCAGCAGATCCAAGAAATGTTCCACAAGGGGCACATTTGTCCCAGCTCATCTCATTTCAGAAGCCCAATTGTGCTGGTACAAAAGAAACATGGAACCTAGTGACTATGCATTGATTATTGGGCCCTCAATAAAATCATAGTCAGATACTGGTACCCAATTCCTCAAATCGACAACCTCCTTGATCTACTCATGGGTGCCAAATAATTCAGTAATATGGATCTGAAATCTAGCTGCCACCAAGTCCCGATAGAATAGGCAAATGTATGGAAGACCACCTTCAAGTCAAAGGAAGGTCTTTTTGAATGGTTGGTCATGCCCTTTTGTTTGAAAAATGATCCAGCCACTTTCATGAGGATGATGGAAAATATCCTGCAACCATTCTCCAATAATTTTGTAGTGGTTTTTCTGGATGACATCCTCATTTATAGCAAGACTTAGGCAGAACACTTGTAGCATATTCAACAAGTTCTGCAAACCCTGCGGCAGCACAAGCTATACGCCAACTTGTAAAATTCTCCTTCTACATGGACATGGTCTATTACCTGGGATAAATCATTGATCAACATGGATTACATGTGGATCCAATGAAGATCAAGTTCATCTGTGACTGGCTAGCCCCAACCACACTCACCGAGCTTTAGAGCTTCTTGGGACTTGCCAATTTCTACCGTGGGTTCGTGTTGGGATTCTCCCATATTGCATGGGCCCTCAACCAAGTAACCAAGGGTGGTGGTAAGGAGAAATTTATGTGGTTTCGGTCCCCACAACAAATGTTCGATGATTTGAAGCAACACTTGTGCTCATCCCTAGTACTTTCACTACCGTACCTACAACATCCCTTTGAGATCGACACAGAGGCATTAGACTATGTTGTGGGCATCGTTCTCACTCAGCACGAACACTCCATGGCCTATCATAGTGAGACATTATCAGATGATGTCCATAAGTACCCTAATTACAAAAAAGAAATGTACTCCATTGTGCAATCCTGCCGCCAGTGGAGAGATTACATTATTGGGAAGGAGACAATCATCCAAACTGATCATAAGCCACTATAGTTCATGCAAACACAAGGAGAATTGTAGAATGGATGCCATCAGAAGTGGTCCACATACTATTGAAATGGACACTTGACACTGATATGGGGAGGTGAATCAGTGTCATAAAACTTTGGACAATTCTCCACTTTTCATAAATTAACTGAAAAAATTATATTTATTTCATTTTCTCAACCAATATATAAAAGAATAAATACTTTACTTATTTATTTAAATTGAATGAATACATAATATTAATCTTTGAATATCTTCAATTTCAAGCAAATATGAGAGACCCGTCTCTCTGTTACAAGACCCGACTTGTATTTCTTAGATCCAACTGAGAAATGAGGAATCCAATCCTCATAACAAGTCTGAGCTTATTTATCTTCTTGTTACTGTTGTTGTATACCGTTTCAGCATCGCAAATCACGAAGTCTTTCAACAACAGGATTTGCGTTCTAACTGTTTCAGCAACGTGGTCTCAAGCAACAGTGATGGTTGGTGCTGGCTTAAGGTGCGGCTATTGCGGCCAGTGTAACAACTCCTTATTATTGCTGTGTGAATTGTTGTTCCAACATCGCAGATCACAAACTATTTCAGCAATGAGATTTGCGTGCTTTTGACTGTTTCAACAATGGGTCTTCAAGCAACAACAATAATCTGCAGTTCAAACTGTTTCAACAACTATATGTTTCTGATCGATGGCTAAGTATGAGAGTAATGTAAAATTACATGTAAAACAAATTAAACATATGGCAAAGAGAAGAAACATTATATACCTTTGGAAAGATAGGTTAAGGTGATAATGTAAGCTTAAATGTGAGTGGGAAAAGGATGTAATGATAGCAAAAAGTATGAACAAAAAGGTACATTATAGGGTCCTAACAATCAACATTAGGTGAATCATCATCCTTGCTTAATTTACATCCAGTTACCACAGGTTTAGAATCTTCCATTTGAAACCTTTTTAACATTTCTCTTAGATATTTTTCTTGAGAAATGAACATCCCTTCGGATCTCTAAGTAATTTACAAACCAAGAAAAAATGACAGTTCTCCTATCATAGACATTTCAAATTCAGACTCCATGGCAGAAGCAAACCATTGTACCAATGAATCCTTATTACATCCAAATATGATGTCATCTACATAGACCAATATGATGAGCAAATCATTATCCTCTATTTTAATATACAGATTGTTGTCAGTTGTTCCTCTCTTCAACCCTTTGTCTTTGAGATACGTATCTAGTCTGTGGTACCAGGCTCGAGGGGATTGTTTTAAACCATATAAATCTTTCTTCAGCTTGCATACTAAGTCAGGGTTATCAGAAAGTTTGAAACCCTCTGGTTGTTCCATATAGACTTCTTCACTTAAATCTCCATTTAGAAAAGATGACTTGACATCCATTTGGTAGACTTTAAACCTTTTATGACAAGCATGGGCAAGAAACATTCTGATAGCTTCTAATCTTGCTACGGGTGCAAATGTTTCATCAAAATCCAGTCCTTCTATCTGAGCATATCCTTTACAAACTAACCTTGCTTTGTTCCTGATAACTTGTCCTTGGTCATTCAACTTATTCTTAAAGATCCATTTGGAGCAAATGACGTTTTTACCTTTAGGTCTTTGAACCATCTCCCACGTATTGTTTTTCTTAGTCTGATCAAGTTCTTCATTCATTGCTTTAAACCAATGGTCATCTTTGTTGGCTTCATTAAAATTATTGGGTTCCATCATGGATATGAAGGATATATGAGATTGTTCAGTGTTTTTGATTAGCTTTCTCCTGGTTTGTACACCTTTGTCTTTTTCTCCAATTATCTGACTTGCAGGATGATTCTTTTGAATGATTATGGAGGAGGAATTTGTAGTTGACTGTTGATTTGAGTCTGTCTGAGTGTCTGAGTCTTCATCTGCTTCAGAGTCTTCATTTTCTGATTCTTGGA
>SNQJ01S0014615.1:121071-153888 GCA_010110895.2 Picea sitchensis
GTTTCACTTCTTTTTGGGTTTCGAGGAAACCAGATTGCAAGGTGTTGAAGCGATCTTCCAGGTCTTGGCTACGGGTATGGGCCATGAGGATGGGTGAACTGAAAATGGGCAGGCGGGGTCAAAAATTTTGATGAAAAATGATATGGATGAATGTGATGAGGGAGAAGAGATTAATCTAATGGAATAGGTCTCAAATAATGGTGAAAAAATTTCCAGACTTTTTTTTTTAACACCTGTGGAGTTATACTCCAGTCTAAAGAATATTGCACTGATGAAATCCCCAAATGCTTAACCAAAAATAAATGTGTATTTACTTGGCAACCCGAAAAAAGTTGCGCAACAATAGATCTTGTCTGTTTTAATTTTTTTATGTTTCTGTCCCCCAAGGGTTAGGTATTCAAGGGTTCTAGAGACAAGGGTTTTCCATGTGCTATAGCTCTCTGATATATGTGCGGGGTCCAATAGTATTACTCGACCCAATATCTTAGGGATTTAACTAAGGAGGATAGACCGTACCCTTAGCCATACTACCCGACTACCCAGGAACTAGAGAGTATCTTCTCAAGTGTTGCTCTCAGTGATACTATAGCAGTCCAGCGACCGATAGGTTTATCTAAAGAGGGCTTCAGGAAATCTAGGCTGATCCATACACAGGTGTTGTCTGATGTGCTACCACTCGAAGGGGTACCAATAGGGGTTACAAGGGTGGCCAATAGATGTGTGCTTAAGAACCACTTGTATTTCCTGCGTGTATGTGTTACACATCAACATTACTTGCTTTGATAAGTGTCACATGTTCCTCACAACTATCGCAAGTGTCGCATGTTGTTCACAAGTGTCGCAAATGTCAAACAAAGCATATTGCCACCATGAGGACACTAAGGAGACACTTAGAATACCTCAAACACTTGATTTGAAGAAAGAGAATGGCTAACTGAAGTCAGGTACCTCTTTCCACCTGAAAGGGGCTCTCAAACTAGAGTTTTAGAAGGGAGCGCTCCCCTACATCACCCTTAAGAGTTCTGGTGCTCCCCTATAAGGTGATAGGGAACGTTATAACACTAAACCACCCATATCAAGGAGCACTACAAATCTTTGAAGCCCTTGCACTCCCCTTGAGCCTACTAGGGAGCGTTATAGCACCCTGATGCCCCTTTTGAGGGAGCGTTGTCTAATCTGGGCAGCAGTTGATCTGTTGAGGAGAATAAGGGGAGGATCTTTCAATTTTGGAAGGCAGTTGCATTCGAATTCCTGGTTCAATCATGATCTTAGGAGAAGATCCCTTATCTAAGGAGGGAATTCCTCAACTTACCCTAAAGATACCTCAAGAGGTTAGACCCCTCTAAACCTATATAAGCAGGGTCTATGATGGTGAAAAGGAGGAAGAATTGCAAGCATGAAACCTATGATCTCATAGGAAACACACAGTGAACTGGAGGAGAGTAATCAGTGAAGTTGCCGTCATCCGGGTCGTGGATCTTTCGATCAAGGGTTAGACAAAGGAGACTTGACGAAGCTATCGCATTTGCATCTATGATTTTAAGTTACTTCTGTCATTGCTCTCATCAATATGACATGCTTGGCCTGTTTCTTTCTAGTTCGAGTTTAATCTCATATGAACTTGTCTGTGATAGATAGATCTATTTCAAGCTAACATCAATAGAGTAGGAAGTGGTTGTACTGTTGTTTTTCTACAGGGCTCATCGAGGAGCGGAAGATTGGAGCTCAACTCGAAGCATGTAGGGACAAACTTTGGTGAAAAGGTACTCCTGTTCTCCTTCCTTCTCATGCATTAGTTTGTATAGATCTGAAAGGAAGTCAGTGTCCACGTTAAGCGTCTTCTGTCTTAAGAGTTAAGAGTCTAGCTCTCAAGAGGAGATCTACCCATCTGCAGGGAGATTTTCCTACAACAATATGAATCCCTCAACCATGGGTTTATGCATGTAACGACAGATCTCTATGGATTAAAGATGCCAGAATACATCTCTACCCTGAAAAACAATTCCCACAAATTCTTCCAAGGAAAGTGCTCTGATACCACTTGCAATATACCAGCTATAAAAAGTATGCAGAACATAAATGAAATGCTGGAAATGGAAAAATAACAGTAATATAACCAGCATAATCTCCATAATAACACATAAATGATATAAGAACAACAACAGAAATAACACTGTGATTCATAAAGCAATGTTCACTGACCTCTTCGAGGGGGAAACCTCCACTCAAGCAACGCTCTGTTATAATAATCTTCAAGCTAGGGTTTTCATACCCTCGACCCTTATTTATACTAAATATGTCTATCAAGAGAAGCATCTAGAGGAAGATCCTTCTAGAAGCGGAAGCTTCTATTAGGTCTTCTTACATCCTCTTTATTCTATTTTATTGAAAGGCCTTATTAATATTGACCTTTATTACATATGAATATATTGATCTACCTATGTGCAGGTTAGAACCTTAACTTGCATGGAAGTTGATGGGGCCCGATGGATCATAGATCTTGAGAAACCCAAATCGACAGGCAAGACACATATCGGGCGATAAAGTAGCATGGAAGATAATTGTTCGAGGGCAGGCCGGGGAAAATACCATGGTTTCATTTCGCAGACATGTGGTGCCACCAAAGGCATATCAGGGTGAAAAGGGGTCTACCCAAAACTATTTTTCCTCATCCCCGATATCAAAAAGTGCATATAAAAGGAGGGCCCCATTCATTATTTTATGATATTTCAAAGCATTCGAACGTTTCAAAATTGGCGCGAATGCTCCATTCAAAATTGAAGCTCAACAGTAAAAAAGATTCGCGCATTCTCTGCCAATTCACAGGTATTTTTCATCATGGCCATGAACCCTATAGTTTTATCTGTAATAGAGCAAGACCTCACATCTAAATAAGAAGCCCTAATTGGTAGGGACTTCGATGTATTTGACACAGAAATAACAGTCTCACCCATTTTCGTGTCCAGAGATAATTTGCTAGACAATGTTGGAAAACAAATACCCTTCCTCGAAGAGGCCCAAGCTTCCATTACCCCTTACACCATAGAATTCATTTTCCCTTTCCCAAAGTTCATAAGATGCTGTGAAAAACAGTATTTGCAGGAAGAAAAGGTCATTTTGAATAAGTTAGGGTTAGAGGTCTTATGTGAAATAGATAGTTCATCAATTCGACATGCCCTCAGTATACTAGAGTCTTCCCCTACAGTGTCAGAGCCCTTTGAGCAAGAGAAAATGATCAAAGTATACAGAGAATGTCCCTTCGAAGTAAAAACCCTATTTCTGCAAACCATTGTTAAACCTAAACAACATTCTAAGAGTCTGTCGTTACCTATCAATGTAAGCATCATGGTTATTAGGGTCTAGTGGGCTTGTTCCATACTTAGTCAAATCTTAGGATTGGATAATGACAAGTATGTAGTAGAAGTCATGCTAGGTTTCCTCTTGACCTTTTTTCCGTCAGAGTCTAGTCAGTTGATCTGTATCAGTTTTGAAAAGTTCATCACCGACAATATGCACCAACAATTGGTAAATTTCAGTTCACTGAGACACTTCAGGTACTACACGCACTTGCTGAGAATGTTCCTGGAATCGAATAAGACCGAATTCCCTGAAGCTTCATTCATCTCAATTGAATGCAAAAGGATCACAATGATTATTTTCATAAATAAGATCATGTCCAAGGTTTATAGTCTCATCTTCAGCTCATACCTGCCAAGGTTTTTGGAAGAAATGAAAATCTCTTTACAACCCAATCCAGAGAACAGGGTGGGAGATTGGATGTTGTTCATGCATTTTACTGTAATTTGGGTATATGGTTATCAAGAAGGACCTTACCTTTTACCTATATTCCTGACTCCCAAAGTCTTTTCCCTAGAGTTCATCAGACAAAGAAATATTTTGGAGACAGAGCATTTTCTGAAAACGCACAAGGCACCTAACTTAAAATTTCCTTTTGTAATAGGACCCTTTGTGGTAAAGACCAGGTCCTGTTTGCCTTAGATCCAGGCCAAACTCAGTGGATTTGGGTTTACACAGTTACAAGGGAATAAATATGACCCACACCAGATCATATCTAAAAGAAGATTGATGAGCAGAAAAGGCCCTTACGAGCACGAGTAGGTTGAAGGATTTCATAAAATAGAAAACTTGGAAACCTATGCAGATATGGAAGTCAATTTGCTACCTGATCATACACAACAAACAGAGTTAGCCCTGCAGCAGATACATTCACACAAAACTTCTCCAAGGTTGATTATCAAAGCTCCCAAGATGAGTGTTTATAACAAAAGGAGCATTTCAGAGGTCTTGAGTCCCAATGGTCATCAAAATGTGCTTAAGAGGGTGAAAATCACACAGTCCCCACAGATAGTAGATCTGGAGGAAGAAGAACCCAAAGAGAAAATGGACATGGAGATGGTGGAGAGAAGAGAAAAAAATGAAGACACTAATATAGAAAGCACACCACAAGGTGAAAGCAACTCGAGAACTTTCAGCAACAAAAAACATGTCTTTAGCAAGACACCTGGGGAAGTCTATCAATCCAAAGAAGATCTAGCGAACTAGTATGTTGTGAAAGGAAATATGGCCAATAGTGAAATAAGAGAGTTGTTTCTTGAGATAGAAAATATCTCCCAGCACAAGTCTTCCCTACTCTCAGTCAAGGATGTAGAAAGAAAGACATTTAACATAGCAGTGGAAGATGATGATAAAGTGTCTGAAGTGAAGCTCGACTATAAAAATATTAGTGCCCCAGACAAGGTAAGGTTCCACAGAAACGCCAGTGACATGCTATATTTAGACTACCTAAGTATAAGTCTGATGGTTTCAATATTAACAACTCATGAACTTAAATTAGATGGACAATTGAAGAAGGAGAAAGCATCCAGCAAAGCCTGGTAGACCCAAGTCAAAAGATTGGAATCTGAGGGCCCTCAAGGGGTAAAGGCTTCTTTAGATGAGAAAGAGAAAATGATCCAAAGCCTAAAGAAGAAGATGAATATGTCCGCCATAGAACATCCACAGACAACAGAGTTATCTTCTCTAGAGGAAGAAAAGGAGACATTCAAACAAGAAGCACTAAATTACAAAGCCAAAGTGTTGTAGCTAGAAAAAGAAAAAGAGAATTGGTCACAAGGATAGGTAGCAACATCAGATTTGGTTGTTATTGTACCTTATAATACAGAAGCTGGATCAAGCACTAATGGATTGGTTCAGGCCATGTCCCAAGTAAGTTTAAAGATAGAGGAGATCAAGATACTTAAGGAGGTCATAAAAAATCTACAGCAAGAGATGAAAATGAAAGATGAAAAGATGGCCCAATTCCAAAAGGAGAATCAAGATTTGCAAGAAAGGGTGAATAAGATGAAGACGAGGTTGAAGGGAAAAGTATTGTTGCAAGGGGATAAACATGTAATATGGGATGTTATTGCTGCTGAAGATGCTAAGTTCATGGTTTATCTAAATTTTATAAATTACATAGACAACGTGGCTATCACTGCCTGAACCAGGTGTACTGTTGTTAATGAGACATTGGCGAAAAAGCCCTCAGAATGGGTCCATAACACTATTAATTTGATAGATTTTGTGCCCACTACTGAAGTCCAGATCATTGGGGTCAAAGACAGGACTGCACTGATCATTTGGGCCAGGATGATCATTGCTAAACACAATTTTCTCAAGTCGGTTCAAACCAAAGCTGTGCAAATGGAACATAGTATACAAGAGTTTAAGGATAGGTTTGAACAATTGTTTATCAAGGGTCTCTCATCATTTTGGGATGGTAAAGGGAAATTATATGATCAAGAGGAATACAATTCTCTCCTCACTCAGTGCAGAATGGATCATTTGAAATTTGAAGGCCTGGAAGAGAACTTGAAGGGAGCCAGTTTCGTGGAATATTTGGCCACAGACTTTGAGATTTTGAATCGGTTCAAGATAGTGAAGACCGAGTTTCCAACTATGTGTTATAAAAAAAGGACCATGGAGCAATAAAATAAAACAAATGCGGAAACAAAACACAGAAGATACACAATACAATAGAGACATAGATTTATGTGGTTCACCCAATGTGGGCTATGTCCACTAGAGAAACTATCAGGTCCTTCCTTTATTATTATCTAGCATATGAAGGGATACAACATACAACAAACCTACTGTAACTTTCTCTTCTTTCTCTCACAGTTTCCTATCTCAGAATACAATATTCACCCTCAACCATAGTCGCAATACATTTCCCTCAAAAAATAGGGTTGCCTTCTAGGGCTAAAAACCCTAACATAATCTCGATCGTTAGATATGCAACCTTATAATGAACGGTCCAGATTTACAATGAAATTACAATATACATTTACAAGGAAATTTTTCCTTCGGGGGCTTCACCCCCGAACCTCCGCACATTTATTGCTGAAATTTCTCCTTCTGGGCTTCACCCCCGAACCCTCCACAAATTCAGCTTTCCCCAAAACACCCCAACCAAGGGGATAGCCCCCACTTCATTAAAAGAGGGGTACTTCTCCCAAGACTCCCCCACGGGAAGAGTGTACATACTGGGTGTAAATACTCATGGGTAAACACGCTATTCTGAAACTAAAAGACCTCTGAATCAGGAAGATAATCGAGCTCTACAACCAACACTATGTCTTACGCTACCTACATTGACCTAGAGATTTTGATAAAGGAGATGATGGATTATGAGATTCCTTCTGACTCACAGTGGAAGGAGATTGTAAGGTTAGGCAAGACAAATTACAGTTTTCCAAGAACCAGTAAGTAATTTATAGGTGTCACCAAACTGGCAAATTCGATAGGAGATCGGAGCACGACTGATGGCGCAAAGGAAGCCGAGCAGTCAGAGAGATCCATCCCTAGTTTATGAAACATTTTTTGTTTAATCATTGTAAATCAGTTCATATACTGAGACTATCAGTTGAAATTGTTATAATCAGTTTTAGAAGATGAAACGTTTCAGTTTCAACCATTGTAATCAAATTGTATAAATACTAGGAAACTTGAATGAATTAATGTTGGCAGAAGTGCAAGGGAACCTTTTTGGTTGTTTCGAACTCTATTGTAACTTTCTGAATCTAAATTGAATATATATGAAGAATATTTTGAAATCTCTATGAAAATATTCTAATGGTGGTGATATGAGTTTTGTCTTCCTTCATTGTATGTATTTCCTGTAATCTTTTATTCCATTTACATTTTCTTCTGTTTAAATTGGAGAGTTAAAGGCCCAGAATTTATCTTATGATGCTCTTGGCTTAAGAAATTTAAACTGTATGTATTTCCTCTTAACGAATTCAGAATTCATTTCAGTAATGCTCTGATGCAGTTATTTGTTTTCTCTTTCTTCCTACACTCTACTTAAATTCAATTTAGAACTCAAATTCATCGCCTCATTTAGCCTTTATCCTCTGGAGAGTTCTACAAGTTGGTCATTGTTTTCATTCACTTTCATAATTTTGACTCCATAGCCCTGAGTGTTCCTCCCCTTCCTTGCCAACAAATTTATTAAAACCCCCCCAAAAAACCAAATCTAGCCACCGATTTCCAAAGAAATATCAAGTGGCAGAAGAGAGCCCTCTCTGATTTGAGTAGGCTAGTGCTTCATCTCTAAAGTAGGTTGAAATAGTTATCTTTGTCATTTGTCTATCAGCCAGAAAAAATTGATAGAGTGTTAATCGAAGACTTACTCACATACCTATGAGTGCTCATGGAACATCGACAGAAGAAGAATTCGAGGTCATTAAGTTTGTTGAGAATAACGCTCATTTTTCACTTTTGTTAGGAAAGACTTGGATTGAGTGAGATCAGATTCGGACGAAAGAAAAGAGGAAGCTATAGAATGGAAAAAGAAAGAATTAAGGGATTTCATGGCTATCAAAATAGCGAGACTAATAGAAGAACAAGAGGACAATTCAAAGCAACTGAGGACTAGAGACATGGCTATCGAAGTTGAATGAACACAAGAAGGCTTAAAGAATCTACCCATGCAGGAGAGTAGAGCACCTACTCCAGAAATGGTAAGAGAAGAAGTATTATCCTCGAACCCTGTGAAATATACTCAACAACGCGAAGTTATTATGTCAAGACGAGATAAGAACAAGAATGGAAAGAGGAATCTATAGACGTAGATCACAAGAAAGAAAGCAAGAAAGCTTAGTAAGAAGAAAGCAAAGCTAGAAAAATTGCAAGAGGTTCCAGATAGGACTTCATATAAGGAAGGCTTGCAGAACTTGATCCTTGCCAGAATATCTAAACAATGCAGACTGGAACTTCACCAAAAAGAAGAAATATGACCGTTGGAGGTGTCTTGACCGTTAGAACAACACTCCAAAATGGCTAGAAATGCAGTTATTGCCAGAACGTTTGCCATTGGACCGTTGGGACCACGCCATATTGGATGGATCGAGGCATTCCTACCCATTGGAGGAATCCATTATGATGTTATCTATTTAACCCGTCGAATGTCTTACCAGGGACACTTTTTCCAATTGAGATTATCCAAGCCCACATAGAACTAATTTCTTTCACACAGTTCGTATTGAGACCTCGCCACCCATTCTGCTTACCTTCAGTGTTTGTTCACCTACTTGAGATATCTGATCTCGAGCGTGTATGTCAGGATACCTTAGTGCCGTAGAGAAATCCATCGAAGAAATACTCATAGACCTCATGGCTGAGAAGGTCATGTCCCCAAGAGCACAGGCCTCATCGATGAGAGAAGTGCAAGAATCCCCATCAATTGGACGTCGATCTAGGCCCTCTTGAACTGTGACAAAGAAGAGAAGAAAGCATTGCGATGAATTGGTGAATGTGAAGCTCATCCTGTCAATCCTTCCCGAATATATCCCACCTCTATATGGAGCAGTTAGTTGTGACAGCATCCTGAGGGACTTTGACTATAAACTTATCACTCTGTACCTCCCGAAGGGGATACGTGCAGTTGGACCATAGTTAGGACAAATTCTGATGCTAAAGATCAATGAATTCAACTTAGGAGACTGTAATAACTATGGAATTATCACACCACAGAAGTACTTGACCAAGACAATGGGAAAGAAGTCGAAGATAATCCCCAAGCCATGGGCCATGGACATCACAAGATCAACAATCCTCAATGTCATGAAAATACCACACTTCAGCAGACATCAGGAGGTTAACGTGTGCATTAAAATCCTCCTATCATGCTACCATGGCGATTACCTATGTTTGGATAGGCACATCACAGTAGATCCGACATTGATCCACTGGATCACCGGATTGAGCATGTAAGGACCAAACCCTGGGGATTTTTATCTAGTGAAGGCTGCAGATCCTACCCTGGTGCAGTGAATAAAAGAAACCTATGACAATGTGGAGAAGGGGAAGCGGGGTTACAAGGTAGCTTCCATACAAAATGGCATAGTGCACCTAGCTTTCTAGTTGATCTCTTGTAATCTTGTCAGGAAGAACAGACCAACGCAGGTTACGGGGTTTGTTGTCAACCTCACAGGATTGAAGGGATGCAAATGAACTGGGAGAGATACCTCGTCAACTAGTTGGAGCAAGATTTTCATGAAGCACAAGACCAGGGCTATGATTTTCACTTCAGCTGGTTGTTGATTCTCGTTTCCTTCATCACTTGGGAGATTCCAGAAGGAGCGACCTTCCCTGAAATTGAGTCGTCTGAACCAATGGCTGTGAAGTTCAATACCCTTCTGTATTCGAGTGACATGGAGAAGCAATGGCATTCCAATGCGGTGTTCAACACCTACTACTTGCAGCTGAAGAGAGCCATTAAATTCTTCCCTTGCATGATGTCGAATACACTTCATAGGTTCATACCAATAGTGAAGTTTCGTGCAAACAGGCACTTCATTTACTTCACTACACGCGAAGACAAACATAAGTAAGACCTCCAGTCCTATTACAAAATCACCAAGGAAGATATGGAGGAAATAACCAAGTAATGGCCTGCAAAATGTCTTGTACCAGTTGAACAGACAGAACTCTCCGACCCTGACCTCATCGAAAGTCCTATAGTCACTTGAGAAGAATATGATGCACCTAGCAGCAACAAGAAGAAAAAGAAGGAAGAGGTACAGGAACTGAACAATGCATGAAAGGAAACTACACCAGATTCACCTGAAGGAGGAGGATGTGATGAAGTAGAAAAAGAAGAGGATGAAAGGGAAGAAGAAAAGAAGGAATAGGGTGAAGTAACACTACCTAAATATCCCCTTCCAAAGACCGAGACATCCAAGAAAATAAAGGGTTCCCAAAAGGAACCTTCATCGTAGAAGAAGTCAAAATCCAATAAACCTCCATTAGAGACTATGCTCACAGTGGATGATATTGACCTCATCATCGTTATTGTATCAGACACCTCAAAGGACATTTTGCAGTGAAGCAAAGCCAAATAGGAGACAATGTTTGAGAGGATCGAGGCAGAGCTTAAAGGGGTACAAAATGCTCTTTATTCGATCCGTGTAGTGTCTATTGCGCCATCGTCAATAGCAGACATAGAAGTAGGATATGAGCCTACCCAGCTACACAGAATAACAGATGCAATAGCGACTTGTCTTCATTGGGTCTAGGAAGAAAAAGAATAGGCCACAGAGGTATTAAAGCAAGAAAAGGAGGAATCCCTAGAGCAACATCAGGTTGCGCAGCATGAAAAATATGACCTCCAGGAGAATTTTGTAGAGGATAGAGCACAGATCCAGAAGGAAAAACAATAGTTGTTCGCGGAGTAGATTGGCGTTAAAGAATCAATCACTAGAGAACTTCGCTCTATGTCAGGCCTGGCACATATGGAAGAGGAAACAACTAAGAGCCAAATGGTGAATATCACTGAAGCCATTCAGCAGATCCAAGAACAAGTAAAAGAAATGGAACTAGAAGCTATGCCAAGCACTTCATAGGAAGTGCGAGATCAGAGGGAAGAAACTGCTCGGAGCGCAGTCAAAAGAATCAAGGCATTTTCTTTAGAATGAAAGAAATTAAGAAATCAAAGTGTGCAAACATATGAGCACCTGGAAGAGGACCCTGAACTAAGGACATTGGAGTCACAACTCCAGGAAGCAAAGAAACAAGTAGTTACAGTGAAAGAACCATTGAAGGTACTATCAGTAGCCGACAAGATGAAAATGTCACAAGAATAATGCATAGTTCAGCAGCAGGTCCATGCAATCCATAACAGAGTCATGGAAGTGACCCAGAGACTTCAGCTGGTCTAGGACGAAGCCTGCACCCTTTTTGAGGAAATCGAGGGACAAGGTCTAAAGATGGAACAAGTGGTCACTACTGTGGAACAACAAAGGACCTGTCACCGAGAAGGTCATTCAGGAGTTCACCAAGCAAGAGGCTCTGGAAAAATAGTAGGTTGAGGTAGCTCGAGCCAAGCTCGAGGCCTTCGAACCTCGACCAAGTTTTGGAGAAACTTGGTCATATTTGACCATTTTTGGGACTTTGATAGGTTGGTCGAAGACAAAGCACCTGACAAAGCGGAGATCACGGTATCTTGCCCCTTTTTGTGGGATTTTTGGGTTTAGGGTTTATGTAATGGGTATGGAATGTCGGCCCATGGGTCTTACCCATGTTTATGCCCCATTTATAATATATAAATAGATATCTAGGTGATGTAAGAAGTACTAGACCTAGTAAGCCATTCTGCTAAGTGGAAATACTGGTGAATGATTTGTGCATATTGTGTGTTGAGAACTTGTAGAGATAAGTGCAAGTGATTGTAAGAAGGCCCTGTGCAATACCAAGCTTGGGGAAGGAGGATCTGGTGAAGTGTGTGGAGATCTCCTATCCTATGTGGAGTTGGTGTTGTAGCTCTGTGCATGTAAGAATATTGAAAGAACATAATAAAGAAGACAAAGATTTGGTGGACGTAGCCCCACGCTGGGGGTGAACCATGTATATCCTATGTTGTGATTTCTTTGTGTGATTGATGTGATTTATTTTTAGTGTTGTAATATTTATAAATGTTAGCTATATATGATGTATTAGCTTAGTACTTAATGTCATGAACAAATACTAGATCTGTTTAATGCCATGTGCTGAATGGTTAGATATGCTTAGATTTGGTTGAATACTGCATTGTTCTATAATTAGGATTTTACCTGTGATGTGAATAAGGGTTAAAGACTAGTGAATGCTAATTTCTAAGTTCTTTGTTAAGTATTGTAATCAAAGATCTGTGTCCTAGCTAAGTTGTAGACACTTGATTCCTCTAACCCCCCCTACCTCTACCTCGGGTGAGACTTCATCTGCTTCGTAGGTGTTGCCGAAAGGACCGGTAGTTAGGGTTTTGTTGGTGTGATGTTGAAGTGTTGAACCCCAGGTTTTCCCTTATTCCAATAATACTCTGTTTATATGGGATGCATGAGCCCAGGAATCCTTTGATGCTATTAAGAAAGCTTTGGTATTGACATCTCTGTTGAAGCCTCCAGAATACAATAGAGACTATTTGATTTATGTCACCGCATTCGAATGGACGGCTGGTATGATTCTGGTTCAAGAGGAAGACTAGCTCCATAAGAACATTGTCTACTATCTTAGTCGAAACCTAGTCAGCCCTGAACTTAAATACTCTCATGTAGAGAAACTAGCCTTGGTCGTCGTACATGTATTTCAAAGATTACCACATTATATACTACTTTGAAAAACTACCGTAGTTTCAGATATCAATCTATTTCAATACGTCCTCACCAAGAGTATCATAGGGGGGAAATACAATAGGTGGATTGTTATTTTGCAATAACTTGATCTCGATTTCTCTTCGGTGAAGTCTAAGAAATTTCTAGTTTTTGCCAAGTTGATATCAGACTTCCATTGACTAGATGAGGAAATTTTTCATGATGATTCATTCACGGATGAACATATCTTCCTTATCTCATCTTTAGACCCATGGTATGGAGACATTCTTATTTACCTTCAAACCTTGAAGCTATCCCAACATCTATTGAGAGACGATCGCTAATGTATACATCATCAGGATAAAAACTACCTTATCATCGATGACACTTTGTATCATCGATGAGTAGATAATATTTTACTCCATTTCTTGACTCAAGAGGAAGTTGAGTTTGTTCTTAATGAATTTCATAGTGGGGATTATGGTGGTCATTTATCCGGGCTTGCGACAACCCAAAAAATATTGCGAACAGGTTATTTTTAGGCATCAATTTTTAAAGATTGTAGTGAAGTGGTCAAGAAGTGTCACCCTTAACAGGTGTTCTCTCAGAAAATGCGCTTGCACTCAACCCCTATTCATCCATTCATCATCACTGGTCCCTTCACCAAGTGGGGGGTATATTTTATGGACTGTAACCCAACTTTGGCTGGGGCGAATCAACATATCATTGTGGATGTGGATTACTTCACTAAAAGGGTAGAGGCCATGCCTACTATTAAATTTGATGGTAAGACTGCAACATTCTTCATATTCAACCAAATTATATCTGGGTTCATAATCCCAAAATAGATTTTCATTGATCATGGTAGTCACTTTCATAATGAAATGATGAAAGAGTAAGCATCAAAATTTGTGTTTAAGAACTATCATTGTTCCCATTATTATCCCCAGGAAAATGGACAAGTAGAGGTGGTGAATAGATCTCTCAAGACCATCTTGTAAAAAATGGTTAGCCATAATAAGTCTGACTAGCATTTGATTCTTCATCCTGCACTTTGGGAATACCAAACCTCGGTAAATACTTCCACCAATTTTTCTTCTTTTCAGTTAGTACATGGTGTGGAGTTGATTCTTCCATTTGAATGTGAAATCCCTTCCCTAAAGTTGGCAATTGAGCTCCTTCCTAACACATCCGATCTCGAAGAATTCCTTGTGCATTCAGAGAGTCTTGATGACCAGCTTCGAGATGCCTCTGCAACTATCGAAGTGAATAAATGACATGTTAAGGTTCAATATGTGTTGAAATATTGTAACTGCAAAGAGTATTCTTATTATTATTGATATATTATTCATAGGATGAATCCCCATTGTGGATTGATCATGTCGGTTATTGTAATAGGATCAAATCCCCTTTTGTGGATTGGTTAAAATGGATTGATCATGTCGGCTATTGTAATAGGATCTCAACCTTTGTGGATTGGTTAAAAGACAATTATAATAGGTAGAATAAGAAGCTTCCTATTCTAGTAGCATAAAGAGACCCTAAATATAATAAGGTGAGTTTACTCCACCAATTTGAGAAGTCAGCCCCGCTGAAGAGACACTTCACACATGCCGGATTTCTAGCAAATAAAGGAGGCTTGTGCCTCACTTAGACACAAATCACTTGCTCATTGAGAGACAAGTTTTGATATGTTACCTATGAAAGGAGAGAGAGAGTGGCATATCTACAGAGGACTTTCTATATTAGCATAAGATCTCGCATTGTATTGGCTATCTATATTAAGGAAGTTTTGTTGGCTCTTTCCCAGAGTGGCTCTCTGTGATACCGTTGTGGCTCCTTATGATTGTGTATTTTTAGTGATCTGGATTATGTTATTTTTATCTAATGAAATACAAAACATTCATAATAATGGATTAAATATTAACATGGTTTCAGAGCTGTCAAGGAAGCATCTTTCGCGAAGAGAAAAAATGTCACAATTGTTGTAATTCGCGAAATTAGGTTTTTCTGCAAAGTGAAGACCAACCCTAAAACTATTCAGGAAATTTTTCCCTCCCCAAGGATTAGTTTGGCATCATCGGCACCTTTCAAAGGTTTTGATCTCCTAGAAGTGAAACCCTTAGTTTCAATAAAGCACTGTATACCTAAAAACTAGTACCGAAGTACCGAAATGGGTGAGGTACCAAAAGAAACTACCATAAATCAGAGATCATATCTGGATGGTGTTGATTTTTATCAAATCCAAACACACACTGTGCAGCTCACCTCAGCCACATCTCCGTAAGTTTTGCTTTATTTTGAGCACTTTCATTTTCGGTCATTTTTCTAGCTCCAAGTAAAGATGTTCCAAGCATTAAGCTTGTTGACAAGCTAGAAGGGAGTGGAAAAATTATAATTTTGGAAGTATAGGATTGCCTCATTCTGAAGAGAATGACCTTAGCAATATTTGTCAAAGACGGCACGGGAATCCGACGAGCCGCAAAAGGCAAAGCATCATAAGGACACAATAAGGCCAAAGAATCATTGTTGATTCAATTAAAGACCACCGATTCCTTTATGTGTCATCTAAGAAGACTCCGAAGAAATGTTTGATGCCTTGACCGCACTATATGAAGGAAAGAACATAAACCTGAAGATGAATCTTAGAACTCAACTCAAGAATACAAGGATGCATAAAGGAGAAATGATTCTCAGAATACTTCTCCGCACTTCATAATTCAAAGAAGGGATAGAAGCTATTGGAGATACCATAGACAAATATGAACTCATAATGATGGCCCTAAATGGTCTCACAAGACCTTGGGATGATTTCATCTAAACGATATAAAGCGAACGCGAGAAAACCGGTTTGAGGGTCTATGGGAAGAATGCATCCAAGAAGAAACAAGAGTAACAATTGGGAAGCATTACTAGTAAGGGATGATGATCAAGCCCCATCCACAATAATAAAAGGAGGAAGGAAACCCTACTTCTCCATAAGGAGATTCATAAAGAGCCTCAAATAGTCAACAAATTCAATCATAAAGAATCTCATCCAAGGAGATTTCGTAAGGACAATGAAAGGAAAGAGACTACTCATCCTGCATAATGCTAATATTGTGACAAGATGGGGATTACCATTGTGAAGTTTTGTCCAGCCAAACGAGAAGAATACAAGAGAGAAAAAAAGAGGCTCCATGCCCATGTGGTTGAAGATGAAGAGCCACCCACAAGATGATGTGAGAGAGAGACACCATCATGTGTTGATTCTCCTCGTGATCTCAGTAACACTGGAGAGGACACTTGGCTCATTGATAGTGGTGCATCCAAGCACACGATGGGACAAAGAAATATTCTCTCTTGTATCTAGAGAAGAAGTTTTCAAGAAAGTGACACTGAGATGATTACCAATATCCCATCAAGGGAGGAGAAGAATCAAACCATTAAACTGAATTATGGGAATTCACTAAAAATGAAGGAAGTACTATATTATGTACCAAGATTGAAGAAGAACTTACTCTGCATTTCATCTTTAGAAAAGAAAGGCTTTAGGAGTTTCCTTTATATATGGAGAAGTTCTTATGTGGGCTAAGGGAGAACCTTAAATGAAGCAAACATCATTGGTAATGAAGAAAATGGATTGTATAAATTAAAGGGTCACTCAGAGGTCGCTATGACCCATGCCATTGAAAACTATGTGAACTTTGGCATATAATACTATCCCACACCAACTACAAGGCACTACCACACATACGCAAAGCGGTCGTGTTTGCCGTAACTCAAAGACCATGAAGGCGATGCAATGGATGTGCACAAGGGAAGAATATCAAGAACCCTTTTCCAAAGCGGGAGATCAAGATAGAAGGAGTTCAGAACTCATCCATTCAGATGTGTGTGTCCCAATGCCATCATCTCCATTAGCGGGTATGTATATTATAATATTCATTGATGACATTCATAAAACCCGATATATTTCTGAAGACTTAAAGATGAAGTGTTCAAGAAGTTCAAGGAACTAAAGCCTTGATAGAGAACCTTCCGAAAGAAAGATCAAGATAATTTCAGTCGATAATGGAGGAGAATATAATTCAAAAGAGTTTGCAGAACTTATGCAAAGATGTTGGAATCACGAGGGAGCTCACTACTCCCTATAACTTTCAACAACAAAATGGTGTAGTTGAACGAAGAACAAAACCATACTGGAAACTGTGGAAGACTATGATCCATGATCAAGATCTTCCTATGTGCTTATGGGGTTTAAGCAACAATGGCAACTGCTTATGTAACCCATTATCCCATAGTGCACTTGGCTCCAAGACAACTAAGAGATGTTCACCGAAAGAAGCCAGAGGTAAGTCATTCAAAATATTTGGTTGTCCATTGTTTATTCATATATACCTAAAGAAAAGAGAACAAGATGGACCCTTCAAGAAAGAAGGGAATATTTGTGGATACTTCGATGCATCCAAGGCCTTCATTCTATATACTAAGTCAACATCACATTGAGATTAGCAGGATGTGACCTTTGATGAAGATGCAAAGGTTACATTCAATAAATCTAAAATATGCCGCTTTGAAGGAGGTATGTGAAGAGGAACCCGTAATCCTAAATATCGCAGAATGAGGGAGGTTCCCAAAGCCGCATAACTGGTGAGGGAAGTTGTAACTTTCCCTGACGAGGAACTTCTAGAATACCATGATATAGTAGAAGTGCAAGAACCTCCTCGATGACGATCCTCCATAAAATAAAACCAACTTAGGCTAGAGAGCTTATTCAACATGCAGAGAAGCACGGTGTTCTGCCGAACCACGAGACGTGAAAATACCAAAGCCATTCTCCAGCTTTATGGCTTTGATGTGTGATCTCCTTAGAAAAGGAGTTTCATTTGTTTTGAAGAAGCCATTTAGAGGAAAGAATGGCAGATGCCATGACAGAGGAATAACAATCCATACTGAAGAATGAAGTATGGGAAATAAAGATGTGGTATCTCCTAAATGGCTCTTCAAAATAAAAACATACTACTGATGGAAGTATCGACATAAAGCACATTTTGTCGCCCTCGATTTTCCCAGGTTAAAGGCATTGACTATGAAGAGACATTCGCCTCGTACGATACAATTTCATCGTGACCATCATAGGTTTTGCAGCTAAGATGAAGTGGAAGGTAATTCAGATGATGTGAAGACAACTTTTCCAAATGGTATCAATCGAAGAGGAATTGTATATAGAGCAACCTCAAGATTTGAGGTTGAAGACAAGAAGTCTCATGTCCACAGATATTGAAGAAAGCCTTATATCGATTGAAGCAATCTCCTAGAGCTTAGTATGGCCATATAGACAGTATCTTGACGATCTTAGGCTTTTACTGAGTAAAGCAGACTCAAATCCTTACTTCAAAATTATGAATAATGAGCCAAGAATCTTGTCACATATATGTGGATGACTTATTCAACCGAGAAGAAAAGCTCATCGCTGAACACAAACAGAGACTTGCCTCGTGACTTGGAATGAAAGACCTTGGCCTAATGGTATTATTATTTCTTAGGTCTTGAGGTATGGCGTAGTCCTGAGAAGATCTTCCTAACCATGGAAGTACACGGTCAAAATATTAAAGAGGATTTGACATGCTGGAATGCAAGCCCATTAGTCACAATTCCATGGAAGGAAGTCGGCTATTAACGAGCACTTCAAAGTTAGAATTGATTGATGCAACACTATACAGACAGATTATTATTGGATCATTGATGTACCCGATGAAGAACACTGCACTGTGACATTTATTAATTTGCGAACACCTTGAGTCGGTTTCTCGTAGAACCTAGATGTTCACCTAGTGGTTGCAAAACATGTGATGAGGCAATTTTAATGGCAATAATAGATTTGGTCTCAAAATTTTGGCGATGGAGATCATAATTTCACATTGAGTGGATATACCGATGCAGATTAAGCAGAAGTGTTTCGATAGGAAAAACACTTCGTGGATGTTGTTTCGCTTTGGATCATCTATGATCTTGTGGAAAAGTAGGGAGCAATCTAGTATTACTCTCAGCAAAGCAAAAACAGAGTACATTGCTACTTGTTCTGCTAGCTGCGAAGCCACATGGCTTCGAAAGTTGCTGACATACCTATTTGGTTTGGAGATGAGAGAAACCGATTCTATGTCACAAACCAGAGCTACATAAACATGATAGAGAACCATGTGTTCCACGACAAGTCGGCTAATATTAGAGATCTCTGCTATCATTACATCTTTCACTTACATGGTACAGATAGCATTTCAGGCTCCAAAGACATTGTGTTAACGGATGAACATGTTGCTGATGTGTTGACCAAGTCCTCTGTGAAGTTTATACTTTCGAGATAAGCTTTATGCTGTCCGAAAAGGACCTCCCTCGAAGGGGAGTAGTGATCTTCTTCCGACCTATCGGCCGAATGCAAAGCAAGATGAGAGAGAGATGTAAATCTTTGCTTCCACCTAACTATCGTGACGAAGCAATAGAGATGTGTTTCGTTTCCACCTAGATGCCTAATGAAGCAAGATGAGATGTGTTCCTTGCTCGCTCCAGCTAATGCATCGGAAGAAAGATGAGATGTGTTCCTTGCTTCCGACCTACTTGTCGACGGAAAGCAAGATGAGATGTTCTTTGCTTCAATCGAAATACTGGGCAGCAAGATGAGATTGTTCCTTTGCATCTGACCGAAGAAATAGATGTAAAACAAGAAGAGATGTTCCTTGCTTCCCACTGTTGTTAGACGAAAGCAAGAAGAGATGTGTTCTTTGCTTCTGATCGAGTTGTCAGATATAAAGCAAGAAGAGATGTTCCTTGCTTCTAACCTAGTTGTCACACGAAAGAAAGATGAGATGTTCCTTTGCTTCTGACCTAGTTCTATTATGTAAAGAAAGAAGAGATGTTCCCTTCTTCTGACCAAGTTGTCATTATAAAGACAAGATATTGTTCCTTGCTTCTAATCGAGTTGACAAATGTAAAGAAAGAAGAGATGTCTTTGCTTCCGATCGAAGTTGTTAGACGTGAAGCAAGAAGATGATGCCCTCTTTGCTTCTCGAACAAGCCGACACGTAAAGAAGGATGATATGATGAGACTAGGTACCGAAGCTCAACCAGATGAAGCAAGGATGTAAAGCCAATCTAGTATCCTTCTTCCAACTCCGATGATTGTGATGTAAAGCAGATCTAGTATCTTCGCTTTCCAAAATTTCTTTGAGGTTGCGTGGACGTAAAGCACAGGATGAGATGAGACAAGCACGAAATTTCCAGCCTTGATGGTATTATGATGTAAAGCCATTTTTTTTATTATGATGAGCCAGCCTTGTACCGTGATGATGATGATGTATCGCTTTTATACTAATACATATTGATGTAGATGATGATGGCATTCCTTTGAGAATGATGATGCTACCGATGAAGAAAAGTCTGATGATTTATAGATATGCCAGTCAGTGTACCAGCCAAGATGATATTGATGATGTTGTCCTCCCACTTGATGTTGTTGATGATGTTGTCCTCTCTCTCTCGCATGATGCTGCTGAAGAATACCCTTGTTGTTAAGGGGGAGTGTTGAAATATTGTAACTGCAAAGAGTGTTCTTATTATTATTGATATATTATTCATAGGATCAATCCCCATTGTGATTTGATCATGTCGATTATTGTAATAGGACCAAATCCCCTTTTGCGGATTGGTCAAAAGACAATTGTAATAGGCAGAATAAGAAGTCGACCCCAGTAGTTATTAAAGAGACCCAGAAATATAATAAAGGTGGGTTTACCCATGCAATTTGAGAATTCGGCCCTGCCAGTGAAGAGACACTTCACATGTGCTAGACTTGTATAAATAAAGGAGGCTAGCACCTCACTTAGACACAACTCACTTGCTCAGTTTGAGAGACAAGTTCTGATCTGTTACCGACAAAGGAGAGAGAGAGTGGCGCATATCTAGGAGAGGAATTTCTGTATTAGCATAAGAGATCTCTTGGCATTGTATTCGCTATCTATATTAAGGAATTTTTGCCGATTTTTCTTCCCCTAGAGGGTTTCCCAGGATAAATGTTGTGTTTTTTGTGATTGTGTATTTCTCAGTGATCTTGGATTATGCTATTGTTATCTAATGAAATGCAAACATCTATAATAATGGCTTAAACATTAACAATATGATAGGTCCTCCTATCCTCGACAGTATGATAAGGGTGACTTGGTTCTCCTGTATGATCAAGACAAAGAACCATTGGGGGCAGGCAAGTTCAACCCCATGTGGAACACTCCTTATATCATGCAATGTGTCTTAGAGAAAGGAGCCCATGAATTGGAATATTATGAAGGGAATATGATAGATGAGCCTAGAAATGGGCTCTACCTTAAAAGGTATTATATGTAAGTCGTAAATATTGGGCAAGAACTTCTGTATACTAGTGTATCTTAGTGAACATATATCTTTTCCTTTGTGTCATCAAATTTATTATCAAGTTTTCCCTTGGTTGGAATATTTCAACGGAGTCTTCAGTTTACTTAGGATTCAAAGACGGTGTCAGTCATCATACATGGAAGATGGCTTTCATCGCTTGGGTCATTTACTCACATGAGGGCCAACTGGTGTCTTCAGGTGGAGTTTGTCTGGAGCCATCAACGAATAATATTCCTGAGTATAACACCATTATAGAACTATCATGTGACACCATTTTACATGGTTTTCATCCTTTAGAGGTTTGCCTAGACTCCCAGTTAGTCATATGTTAGTTAAATGAAATTTATAATGTGCGAGACCCTACCCTACTCCAAAGATTCCTATGGTTATGAATTTTGGAATGATACTTCTATTTTCTATACCTAGAAGTTCTCATCATGTATCTGATGCATATGTTAATTATATTTTAGATTGGAATTTGTCACATAACTAAGTAAAGAAAACACATTCATACATGTACACATTGTAACATATATAAGTAAAATCGAAGACCAAATTTTTTATTTTTTATCTTTTCAAAAAATATGGTGTCATAGTACAAAACGGGTCTCACACCCTCAAAATACATAGATGGTGGGTATATAATATGACCATGGAATATACACCTGTGGAACTGGATGTGTATCATGATATCACACTATGGCGTTCGTGAGACGCCAAAAGATTCGAACCTGTTAGTTCCTAAAGTTTCACTTGACTGTGAGAGGGAAAGCTAGGGCATCATCAGGTTATTGCAATAATATTTTGAGGATTTTATGATTTGTTTTTTTTAAAAGGGTGGTTGAAAACTGGTTCAGGGTTTCAAGATAAACAGAAATTTCAGAATAAGGAAAGGAGATATCCCACTGACTGGTTAAAGGATAGCCACATAGATGAATCAGACATAAGGAAAGAGACCAATAACTCTTCAATTTGTTAACCCCTCATAGAATTATTATCTCAAAATATAATTAAGAAACAAGAACATTAATTTGTAGATCAAAACTTGAAAATAATAACAACAACAAATTCTTCACTCTTTCAATTGATAATCAAGAAAACAATGCATTGCAATTTGATAAATGATCTCAAGAAAGAAGAGAAAAAGAGCATATAAGAAGAGAAAGTCTAACCATTAATATGCCTTTTCCATTAAGTGTCAACATAGGATAGAAATGTCTTACAAGGAGTTTCAAAACAAGTCCCTAAATATCCAATTTTTCGACCTCCACAGAGTCTTTCATCTGTTTATTTAAACTATCCAAAAGATAACTACAAATCCTAATTTCTAGTGTTCTGTTAAGGATAGGATTTGATCAGTATCTATCTTTGAGAAAGATCAGCTCAAAATGAGCGTTTACATTGCCAAAATAGAAATCATCTCAACATCTTAATCCAATATTATTTTACAACAACATATCAGATCCCACAAAATTTGGAAATGGTTTTGACTGAGTTATACGTTCGAATTATCCATATTCACAAGTCAAAAACAAGTAGATCATCATTCACTCCTTGGGTAAATAACAAAAACTTCCAAAACAGTGAAAAAATACCTTCATAGTGCTTATTATGATATAATAATGGCGCTGGCTTTGGTGGTCCTCTGTTTTAGTTTGGTTGTGAGTATGATGTTGTGCCAATACAGTTTACAGTTAGACTCTCGTAGCTCTTTGAGAAATGCTTTTTTCTCCTTTCGTTTCTTCTTGAAGCCCTGTATCTTTTCCTGTTGTTTGGCGCTCCATTGCTCTACTTGATCCTTTTCCTTCTTTAATTGTTTCACCATTTTATGGAGTTCTTTGATATTCTCTTCAACACTTATGACCTTGACTTTGAATTATGGAAATTCTTCTATAGGTGTTGGTATGTTTAAGTCTATGACAGCCTTAGGTTCTCTCAGTTTAATTTTGTATCGAGAAGCTAGTCCTGAGCTATGATCATCATCAGAACTATCTGATTCCATGGCCTCTGGAATATCTGGTATCTAGTCTGAATCTACAGGATGATAATCTTTTTTTCAAAAAATTTAATTGTTCCTTTGAGAAGTGCTTAAGCTCTTGATATTCTAGTAGTAGCTCTTGTTATAGGTCCTATAGAATATTGATCAACCCGTTTGCCTTTTTCTATTGTCTTCCCCAAGTTTTTATTTTCTTTTGCTTTCCTGTGCAATGGAAACATTTATGCATGTTCTTTGACACTTGCTTTAGAGTCCTCATAATTGACCTCTATGACTATAATATTTTCCTTTTTGATAGATGGGTCAAACATAGCTTTAGATTTTAACCTATATTTGTTGACAACCCTAGTAGAATTTCTCCTAGGGTATTGAGACACAGGTGTAGATTTCTTCCCTTGTTTTTTCCCTGTGGCACCTTTCTTACTAGTTGATTTCTATTTATGTTTGACTATGGATTTAATTTATCTTATATTATAATCCTCATTTGTATCTTATTCCATTTTTATGTATGCATCATAAAACATTTCAATCTATGCATCAAGTTTTGATCTCTTACCTCTACTAGTCATGGATTCTTCCTAAATGTCATCTACAGGGGTATCAACAGGGATTTGTTGAGTCTGCTTATTTATTTTGTTGGTCCTTGTCACCCTGGTTATAGACATTTCTTCTTTGACTAGGAGTTCATCAACTGTGATACTTTGTTTCTGTGTAGCTTCCTTTTTTTCCTTTAGCCTTTTTCTGTTTGCTTGGCTGTGGATCATTATTAAGAGATTGGATTAACCAATCCCAAGGTCTTTATATTTCAATCAAAGTATAAACAACTAGTTTTTTTTATCAAAACTTGATGGAATAGGTTGCCTTTAGCAGTGGCAAGGTGAGACTATACCCGTTTTGACATCTTCGATAGGATTTTGAGTAGCAAATATGGTAGATTTAGGGGGTAATTTCCATTGATGTTCATTAATAACCTAATATGGTAGGTGTAAACCAACGAGAATATACCCACGTAGGTGATATACCTGTGAATTGTAATCAGAGTGGTATGCCACTCCTGTTTGATCCAACTGTGAGGAACTCCTTTCTTCCAATATGGGTTCTGCTTATCTGGTAACAAGAATTGGTTCATGAATTCCATGACCACGTTCTCCTTTTTCCACCATCATTCTCCCCCAATTGACATTTTGAAATATTTGGAAATGGAGTGTTCCAACACCATCATCAACAACTTTGCAATCACAACTTTGAAAACATTGAAGTTCTGTGCGAATATCATGGACACCCATTCATCATGTCCTTGGAAAGTGGTTAAAAACTCAAACCAGCTAGCGTCCTTAAATCTCTGAGCCATCTGTGGGTAAGCTTCAAGTAGTTCATTACCCTCAGGTTTCGACCTAATGATTTGTCCACCTTTCTTCGACTCCATCTCACTGATACAATCCTGTAAAACTCTGTGTTGTTTGAAAACGAGAATTTTGAAACCTGTAGCTATTATTACATAACGATTTCCTTAAATGGATATCTTCACACATCATTCAACACATTAGAATAAAAAATGATGGTATATTTTAATAATATTGGGAAATAGGATTGATTTGATGTATTTCCTTGCAGGTGCAACATGATCTCGTTCAAACAATGGTTCAAACTGCATCATCAATTCAAGCAAGATTGTGGAGCGCATGGAGGTCTTTATCCATGATTTCTATGATCATGTCAAGATTTGGATGGTTGGAGAATTTCAAAGCATAATTACCTTAGCACTGCAGGAATAACACTTTTCTTGTAGCGTCGTTAATGAATTGGCAATAATTTGAATTTTCAAAATTCAAATAAGAAAATGATGTGACAAATCTCATTAATCCATGTCCTAAAGCTTCAAACTTAAGAAAAATGAAAAAAATGAAAAAAATGAAAACATAAAAATCTCAAACCAAGGATTAAAGTCTAATAAAATCGAGCAATGAGATATAACAAGGAAGGATTTAGGATAAGGGATTCTCACTAAATCAAGAAAAAAGTTAGAGACTAACACTGGCTCCTTTTGGGGGTGAAGTTTTGATGATAAAACCCCAAGAACTGTAGACCAATGCCTTTACCTTACTTCTGATTCACTGATTTCCCTACTCTTCCATCCTTTATTCACAACACAACTGTGTAAAAACAATTCCATTGGGTATATGGAGTCTTTATTGAAAGAAAAACCTATTGTACAGGCCTAAACCTTTGATGAATCTTTAAAGAAAATAATGTTTCAGAAACCTCCCATTCACTAGGCCCCCAAAAGTTTATGTGTCATCTAGATTATGTAGGATAAAATTATTATTATACATCACCTTGGCTATTATAAAAGGACAATACCATAAGTTGTCAAACTTAGCATGTTTTTCTTTATCCTCTCTCCTAGCATCCCACATTAATACCAAATCTCCTTCATTAAAAACATCTTTTTTAGTTCATTTATCAAATGTGGCTTTGACTTTGCTCTGGTGAGCAACAACTTTCTAATTCATCTGTTCTCTGACCTATTGAACCTCAATCATCTGCAAAATTCTCTTTTGGAGATCATTGGGTTCTTCTAACTCTTCTTGAAATTTTTTTAAGACTGGTAAGCCCAATTGAGTTGGAAGAATAGATTATGTTCCATACATCATCTAGAAAGGAGAGGTCCCAATATATTTCCTATTACTGATACGGTCAGTCCAAAAAGAAAACTTTAACTTGGAGTCCCATGACCTTTTGTTTTCTACAAGTAGTTTTTTGATAATTCTTATAAGACTTTTATTGGAGGACTCTGCCAGCCCGTTTCCTTGAGGGTGGTAAGGAGTAGAGTGAACCAATTTTATGTTATACTTATTTCATAAATCAACCATAGAGTTTGATTTAAAATCTTGGGCATTATCAGTAACTAGTTTTTTAGGACAACCAAACCTAGAAAAGATATGTCCTTCAAGAAATTCCATGATTACCTTGTCTATTGAATTTCAAGTTGGAATTGCTTCAATCCACTTTGTAAGGTAATATGTGGCTGTCAGGATCCACTTATGTTGTCCAAAATATGAAGGGTTTATTTTCCCAATGAATTCCAAGCCCCACTGTTGGAATGGTCCATGAGCGATGATTGGTTTCAGAGGCAGAGACATAAGTTTCCTATTTCCAACAAACTTCTGATAGGGTTCACATGCCCTAACCTGAGAAAAAATGTCTGAGAATAGAGATGGCTAGTAATATCCTTCCCCGAGAATATTGAAAGCAATATCTTTCCAATGGTGATGACCTCCACAAACACCATCGTGTAGATCACAAAAGATTTTTTTAGCCTCTTCTTCATCAACACACCTCAACAGGATACCATGAGGATGTTTCCAGAACAAGATCTGATCAATAATGCAATACTTTATTGATTTTAATTTTAGTGATATGATCTTTTATTTATCCAATTCTGGAGGATATTGGATATTCAACAGAAAAAATACAATATCCTTGTACCATGGTGAAGAAACATACTTGTTGTTTACTTGTGAATTGTTTTCTCCAATATGGAAAGAATAATTATGTGCTTTTCCTGAAAGATGATACAACCCAATTGTTTTTCAATTTGACTCTATCATTAATTTGGAAAGGCCTTGACCTTTCATCAACTGAGTGGACTTTATAGTCAGGTTGTACTCCAGGATTTTTGTTATCCATTTTCCTCTCTTTCCTTCACAATCAGGCTGAACTAAAATTTCTTTAACTGCACTACTTGGCACATAAGCAATGATCTAAGATTGAAGAACATAAACCCTGAAATATTTCAAAGCCTTTACCAAGGCATAGGCATGTTTTTCCATTATATCATATTTCAGTTCAAAGTCTCTGAGAGTTTTGTTGAAGAAGGAGATGGGTTGTTCATATCCTTGCTCGTTGTTTTGTAGACAAATATGGTATCTTCTGAGGCAAATGAAAAAATCATGAATTCTTTTGAGCAATCTGGATTGATGAGAACAGGGGCCTAAACAAGAGCCTGCGTAATATTTTCAAAAGATTCTTTAGCTTCTGGTATCCATTTAATTTCTGCATCCTTTTTCAACATGTCATTAATGTACTTTGTAATCTCTGCAAAATCAGGTATAAACCTCCTTAAAAATTTTATTTTACCAATGAAGGACTGGATAAACTTCTTGTTTCTTGGAATGTCTATCTGTTGGATAGCTTTTACTCTTTCAGGATCTATTTTGATAACTTCAGATGAAACAATGTGTCCCTAAAGTTTTCCTTCTTCCATAACAAAATGTGATATTTTAGGATTAAGTGATATACCGTACCTCCTGCATTTATCAAAAGTTTGCTTCAAGTGTTGTAAATGTTCTTCATCATATGCTAAAAATACAGTGATGTCATCAAGATAAATAACTACAAACCTGTCTTTTTCACCAATAAAAGCAATGCCCATATCCCTTTGAAATGTAGCTCCTCCATTCATCAATCCAAAGGGAATCTTTTCATACATGAAAGTGCCCCATGGAGTGGTAAACATTGTTTTCTTTTTTTCCTCCTCCATTACTGATATTTGATTGTACCCTAATGTTGAAGGGCGAAATTGATGGCTCGTCAACTAGAGGGGTGGATCCGGTCCAGGGTTGTCTAAATAACCCAAGCCATTTGGGATGATCCACTCCGACGGGTTTAGCGGCTCCATTAGCCGATCTAAGTCCTAGGAAAACGAAAGAAAAACTAAGCTAATGAAACTAATCTAAGTCAAAAAGAAACTACAACAAACTATATACAAATCTAAAACATATATATACAATTTACTAACTAATATCATAAAACAATAATTCTACTTATTTAAATGTTCAGCTATCGATACAATTAAATCCCAATTTTATATGTACAGTATTTACAAAATACAAATTTTGATTGAAATTTGCAAAATCATTTGTAAACTGTCTTATGATAGCGAAGCTATTATTTTTTATTTTTATAATTTTTATGAGAAAGGGATAAAATGACAACTATCTAAGCTAAGCAATAACATAACAATACTAACTGTAAATCTGAACTATAGAGATGAACAGTGAGAGGCGTTTAGATTACAAGAAATTTATATATTAACTAAACTAATTAAATAGCACTAACAGACTAACCTGTAGTAAATCTTTTCAATTTGTCCCGTGCACAGTATCCAATTTAGCTGTTCGATGGGGGAAACCCGCACCCGATTTTCCACAAGCTTCTTGTAAATAGGAAGTAGCAACGCTCTTTGAATACGAATGACAGAACAAACAAGACATAAAACAACAACAATCTTATAGTTTACAGATCATCACATTTAGATAAATCCCAGTGCGAAGATTTGTACACAACCGTTCATTTAACAAAGAAGATAAACCTTCTATTCATTAAATTCAAACAGAGTAATTTCTATGCGTAAAATGAGATACATCAGATATGGACAAAATTTAAATCATAACGCATCAACTTGTAACAAATCTTGATATCTAAAGTAGTCAATAATTTGATTACAAATTAAAATGCACGAAAACTTGAACGAAAGTATGATAAATTGAAAGCTAAAGCTGTTACAAAACATCCACTTCCATTCGAGTCTGTATAATCATCAATCCATAGTCTTTGTTCTCCCAACAGTGATGGATTGTTTACAAAAAATAATGAGTATATAAAGGCCACAGGATAAAACAATCCTTGTGGAAAATATCAAAACTGTTTGCAAAAATCTGGGAACAATCTCCCAGATTCCTATTTCTTCCTAAGACTAACAACCTAAACCAAAACTATGTAACAAAAAGCATGTTCTAAACTGCCACAGCAGATCCAATTCCCATTGAAATTCGTGTGTACCTGTATATGGGCAAAAATACATGTTGTTCAGATTGTGTTCATTTAGAAAATTAACAAAAATTCCAATTTTATGACTAGCTAACAGAATCTCAAGATTCTGTAGCTGGTCATACATACAAACAAAATCGTTTTAAAATAATCCAAATGGTAACAGAAATGTATGCAGTGAATCAAACAGATCCTTTATCACTAGTTCAAAAGAAGCAAATAATTTTTGCTAAAACAAACCAAATCTTTTATGCCAATTCATAACTAACAGAATCGTTTTTGAATCAATTCAAACAAAACAGAACTGTATCAAACTAATTCAGAGAAAACAAAATCGGCTATGCTAATTCAAGAACAACAAAATCGTGTTAAATCAATTCAATCAAAACAGAACTATATTCAATTTAGCAAACAAAATCATTTATTCTAATTTAAGAAAGACAAAATCATGATAAAATTTAAACAAAATCATACTAGCCATTGTGAAATCAAATCGAATCATGATGGTTGTAGCTGCTTACACGTTTTTTTTCTTTTAAAAAATCACATGTCCTGTAGATGTAAAACTTGCTGGCAGACTGGTTGAATATCCTTTGAATTGATCAGGGTTTCAACAGGGGGTGAGAGTGTAGGAGGGAGAATGGCAGGACAAGTGAGAAGGGTTCTGAGGCACAGGCCTGGAGAAATAATAAATGTTTCAGCAAATACAAATAGACCAAAACGCACCTTTCAGCCACGGAGAAGATCTGAGATTTGACCTCTAAAACACGAGCTATAACTCTATAATAACCCAATTTTTGAGGAAACCGCTCATGATAAAGGTAAAGGGGCTAATTTTGGTTCTGGGTTTTCAAGGGTTTGATCCGATTTAAAACTGTTTTCCCAGAATCGCTCGTGCAAAAACGTGTCTCTGGGAGGCAATTACGTGGTTAGCCTAAGCAGTCTCCTCTGGCATTATCAAATCATAATAGAGTCTGGACACCATGGGGTTCAATTTGCACTATAGGGGCTAGGAGAGAGCACATGGTCTACAGGGTAAACGGTGAGGGGGTTTGACAGGGTAGGCACAGGACTGAATGCTCCCTGGTTTTCCCAAACAGAGGTAGCCCGAAATGCAAGGCAAACGTTAATGCCTATGCATGCGAGGGTGGAGGAATGACTTGATACCATGCAAAACATTCATTTTGACATGTACTATTGACCGCGCCTTGGTAATTCGAATCACTTTTCGTGTGTGTCAAAAACAATGTAAACGACATGCCAAACAAACAACCATTAAAAACCATGACAAGTCGATCCGAATGTTTGAACAAACAATAGCTTTTGTATGATTTAAAACAAAACAACATTTTGAATATAGCACCAAGGATTTAATCATAAAATTTATGCGTTCCATGAAACCATTGCACCAAGGATTTAATCAAAGACACCAGAAATCATTGCATGGAGAACCTATAAAATGAAGTCATATTAGCAAAATTCAAATGCAAAGTGAATAAAGGCTTGGTGTCTTGCCAACTGTATGACCATTATTGAGTTAGAGGTGAAATGACCATATGAACAACAGTATTCGTAATAAGGTTTTGACGCTTGCAGTCGTGAAAATGAAAACAAAGGGCAAGTGTGTGAATGCGCAAGATAATAGTGTCGTTTTGTTTTAAAGAATTGCGACGAGTATTGAGGCTTCAAAAACCGTTGTGTAGGCAGCTTGAAAAGATAAAAAAGCATAATGGCTGCCAACAATGGCGACACACTGGTAGAAGCAGTTATCTCTGCGAAAAGAACAAATCCAGATTAGGATAATGAGAATAATTCTAACTCAAAAACAACCAGAAAATTGTTTAAACATCATCATTATTCAAACAAATTTCAGCTGTGCTTAAAAGATGAAAACTGATATCAGTCTTAAGACCAGCGAGTCATGATATTAAGGATAAAATCTCCAATACTGTTGACAGAGCCACTGTTGCCAGCAGGCATCCATAGCCTCGACAGGGTTGCCACTTAACCCACTTTGATATCTGTATCCTACCAAGAAGTTCCAGATCAGAATAAAGGATGTTTTAAGTTCAAGAGATTCCATATTTGCAAATTTTTATATACCCGACATTGCTTCGCTGCCAGCGGGCCTGTTCAGTACCCCGACGAAGCTGTCTTGGCGTCATGCATGCATTTACCTATTGCCAGTAGGCATGTTCATCATCCTGGCGGGTTTACAAGCACTTCCCACAACTCTTTTAATGATTTAGTTGGTTTTTAAAGATATATAATTGAGCGGGGTGATGCTAAAAATTGTGATATTTTTGACATATTTTTTCAGACCTTGAAAGAATTTTTTAAACTGTCCTTCATTAAGATTCAGAGATGGTTTGTTTACAAAACCAACCTTCGAAGGCAGGGAGACATCTTCTGAGTTATTCCCTTAAGGAACAGGGACAGCGTAAGAAGAAAAAGATGATCGTGACAAGCTTCGCTTATAGATTGAAATCAATAAACTTCTTTCAAACAACAGGCTTTCCTTAACGTGGATGTAAATTTCAGAAGCCTATCACAATTGATGTTTAGACAATTTTTCAGCAGTCATTTCAGAGAAAAAAATTTATGTTTTCTTTGTCTGAATAGTTCATAATGCAAGTATGTGTATTTCAAAAAGAAATACTGATAAGCATAAATTGAAACAAAACACACCAGTGAAGAAAAATTGGAAAGCAAAGAAATCCAAACAACAAAAAAAAAATAGGTACAGAAGGTGCATCTGAAAACCTCATGCCACAAATCCCTTGGGAGACTGAAAAGTAGGAAAATCCTATTTGATGGGAAAGCAATCTTACTCGTGGTACCTTGGGTCAGCGTTGATTCAGATTTATTTATCTCTTTACTTTCCATTTAAGATTTTCATGACGATGCTGCATTTTTGAAAATAAATGTTCAACTAGAAGTAAAGAGAAAAAGATCAAGAGGACTTCCCTGACAACAACCGTATTATGGTTCTCGTGGTGCACCCACTTGCGTTCATGACTGCATTATTACAAAGAGAAATAGTGAGAAATACAACTGAAAGGAAAACCTATTCCTAAACCTACCCTAACTATTAAACAAATCAGGATACTGCGTGAAGTCATGTTTCCAATGTAGCCATCGGAGTAACTCTAATCCTGCAATGGAAACAAGATCAAGCATTACTAATAAGATTGATAATATATCAACAAATGACAGAAACATATCACACTTACCTTCATAATCATCATCTAAAAACAAAGTAAGCATGATTTTACCATTTCCTTGGATATTCTTGTTGTATGAATCCTCCAGCCATTGTGCAATCTTGTCGTGATAAGGGTCATAATGACATGGGCGAGTGTAAGTAAGTTTGAAAAACTTGTCAGGATTATGAGGAAATGAAATAACCATCAACCAAGGCTAAAATGCCACATCCTCCTGACAATTCTCTAAGTGTTCATTAATTTCTTCACATGGAGGATTTAAAAGAAATATGTCATGCCTACTTTCAAGATACTTAGGTAAAAAGAAAGCAAGCACAATTTTGTCTTTATTATGAAATTTTTTTATATATGAATATTTGAGACATCCTAAGATCCTGTCACAAAAATAGGGATGCAAACCATGACTCTGATGAAACGAATATATCAATGGGAAACTTATCATAGGAGGATTCATACAATCAATTAGATCATTGGTTTGAATGTTTCCTTCAATGAGATTGATCATTTCAAAATCTGAAGTATAAACATTAAGATTCGAGCTAATTAAAGAGAAAATATGCAACTTAGAATGTTTGATTTCCATAAGATATAATGCATTGTCTTATTTAACAATAAACTGTGTAAAATAATCTTGCAACATGTCCTCTTCCCATATGAGTGATGAAAGTGAACAAGCGTCAAATCCAAGTTTATCAATGTTAGGTTTGGAATTGATTTCACCAAAATTTAGCAT
>SNQJ01S0014616.1:32176-80552 GCA_010110895.2 Picea sitchensis
AGGGCCAATTGCTCCAATGTCAAGGAAGAAAAAGTACATCTTGGTGTGCACAGATTTTATGACCAAGTGGGTAGAGGCAAAAGCCCTATATCAAGCAACTGAGAAATCAGTGATTGAGTTTATGTATGAAGAGATCTTTACCCACTTCGGTGTTCCACAAGAGATTGTCACAGACCAAGGTGCTCAATTTACTTCCAAATTGATGAAAGAACTCACTGACAGATATGGGATCAAACACTATAAGTCCTCTCCCTACCATCCACAAGCCAATGGGCAAGTGGAATATACAAAAAAAGTTCTGGAAGCAATTCTGACCAAGACCATACACTTGCATCATAAATATTGGGTAGATAGACTTCCAGAAGCTTTATGGGCATACCGGACTACATGGAGGAATACCACTGGTCATACTCCTTACGAGTTGGTATTCGGTAAAAAAATTCTCCTTCCCATAGAGTTTCAGATCCATACATTCCGCCTAGCAGCAGAGTTGGGGTTGGATTTGAGTGAAGCACAGAAATAGAGGGTCTTGCAACTTAACGAATTGGGAGAAATGAGGCAGGATGCTCTTCAAAGGACCATCCTTGTGCAAATTCAATGCAGCAAGTGGCATGACAAATACATTAAGAAAAATCATTTCCAACCAAGGGATTGGGCACTACTTTTCGATTCCAAATACAAAACTTTCAAAGGGAAACTTACAACGAGATGGTTGGGACCTTACGAAGTAGAAGCTGTTTTTGATAACGGTTCTGTCAAGATTAAAACCATAGATGATTCTCAGAACTCCTTTGTAGTGAATGGACATCGACTGAAAGTGTACAACAAACCTTTGTCAAAAGATGATTTCTTACAGGAAGTGGCCAAGCAAACAGAAATAAAAGATAGTAGGAAGTCTTCCTCTCTGTATATGATCATGTATACTGTTTTAAAACTCTGTAGATAGTAAATTTTTAGAAAAAGAAAAAAATCAAATAATAAAAAAGAAAAAAACATTTGTTTTCTTCTTTCTCTCTGGATTATGTTGATATTTTGTTTTTGAGTTTTCTTGAACCTCGAATAAGTCTGACCGAAATCACAACAGGTAGAAAGGTAAGATTGTTTATTTCATGAGATTTTCTTATCAATGTGACTAACTTGTTTTGAAGCAATTAAATTCGAGCTTGTTTGCTCCCTTTTGTTTGCTCATTAAAATATGAAAAGGGCATTTATCAGGAAGATTATTCTTTACCGGACCTGGTGAATTATTATGGAAAGAAACCCCTTGGAGTCTTCTTTTATCATTTCCTCGAGACTCTCAAATATGAAACAATGAGAAGAACAAGCAGGCTCATAAAATCCACAAATGGAGTGATTTTGTTCCCAAAAAGGTGTATATACTTTAAATTTTATCACTCGTGTTGGATGATGTGCAGGAATATACTTAAGTCCCACCTTTCAACAAATCTCTCTCCATCGAAATCAACACCTTATCTGGAGACAAGGTTATTTAGCACCACACGGACTCTGCATGCCTTAATGGAAGATAATAGCTGCTAACAACCATTGGAATACACCAATGTCTCTTGGATTTGATAGATCTCTGAATTGACTCGACACCAACACCTCTATTAAGTACACCCTTTTGGGATGTGTTGTAGTACCTTAATTTTGCCATGACATCTGGTGGAATTCATTTCAGCATCGGTTAACAACATTCATTAATGTTTGGTCAGATGATTTCTGTTTGTGTTGACCATTACATCCTATTCCTGAAATAGAGACTTGTACCATGGGTATGAAGCTTTTTGGAGAGGATGTTTGAAGACATGATCTGATTGATTTTTCTCGAAATGAGAGAACAAGAGCGAGGTTAGAGTCATCTCGCCAAGATCAATTTGTTGTTATACGGAAGTTTCGAGCGGTGTTATTTGTTTAAATTCTTCTACATACCCCTGAATGTTCCAGTGGTACCGATTGGGTACCATGCAATTCATCGATTCTGGTTCATGAGAAAGACAGGAAACACCTACAATTTTTAAGCCCTTCAAGCCTGAACAACTTCAAAGGACAATTGCACAACAAGCTTTGCATAACAATGTGTAGAGGTAATGTAACTCAGGTATGTTTAAGTTCATATCGATTCATTGTATTAAAGTTGCATACTAAAGTTTGAATTAAGGCGCATGATACTCCACCGCGTTCCATCATTTCCACCGGTAGTACCTCTGAGAGGCGAACCTTCACGAAGCATTTCATGTCGCCAAACATCTCATTCAGGAACTAAACTGGTTGACTTCGAATATGATAACTCCAGCAATAAATCCGACTTTCATCATGTTCCGAAACCCTATCTATCTCCACCCCAATTCAAATATTCTCATATTATTTTCCCCGACTGTTCCTTCCACCACATTCTCCATCGCATTCTCCCCTTTCGTCGCCCTCATCCAACCATTGTTGCCTCATCAACCTCCGCACTTACCCGTCAACTTCCACGTTATGCCGAAGAGCCATGGTAACCAGTAAGCCACGAACTAGAAACATCGCCGACACAGGAAGCCTCCGGAATATGGGGCAGCGAGGCAATTTTCAAAGAAATAAGCGGGGTAGAGACCATTGCAGAAAAAGTTCAATGGATACTCTTGGCCTTAATCACCTCGATTTCTTGTACATTTTTCGATGGTGGAAGGAGAAGGCATGTAAGGTGGTAACTTGAGTTGGCGAGGGTCGCGAGAGGGAGTTCATTAGGAGCAATTCAATTGCCAGGCCAAAAGATGAAGCGAAGGGACAGGTGGATAAAAACTCATTAGCGATTGTTGAGAGAACCTCGATGCCAGGAACACAAAATGGTCAGAGAGCGTCGCGGTCTTGGCTGGAACCACTGTGGGCTCAAGTGTTGGTCATCGTCCAGCGCTACCTAACGTGTGATGGGAGTTATACCATTATATTCCCCTGCCCCGCCCGACTTCTGTTGCACTTCACATGTACTCCGTTGAACATACCATTTTCTTGTTAAAAAGTTTGAGATGGTGAGCGAGGTCGAGTTAGTGAGTTTCGGGGGAGTTTATTTCACTCCGGTTTAGTTAAAATATTGATTACCTATACACTGTCGAAAAAGCAAGAAACTTGGGACCTCTTCACCGTAAAAACCCTCGCCCGTGCCCAGTCAAAAGCTAAGAATGTGAAGTCTGTTTCCACACACAAAAAGTCGAACCCCAAGAAAAAAAATTGAGAAACACGGCTAAAAGACTCTGTAGGGACCTTTGACGAACACGCAATTGATGATGAGGAGAAATAACCGAAGCGGGAAGGCCACCATACCTAAAGGTGAACATGAAGCCGAGTTCTCCCATTCTGAGAACATAATGCGATATTGGAGGAACTAGCCAATTGTTTGATAAGCCTGGGAGGAACAGAAGGAAATGCTAAAAGTGTATTATGGGGAATGGGTATTTCGGTACCCAGTTACCCTACACAAAAAAGATTGGAAAGTATAGATGGTCACGAGGAGGCCACAGAGCCATCTGAGATGACCTGAACTTTGTCCCAGCTCATTCAAAAAAAAATCGTAGAACCAATCAATGACCCTTACACCCAAAGAAAATGTGCAGAATAAGTTCTTTCAAGTACCAACCGGTACCCCCTTTCAGATGCCAAAAGAGCTCACCCACGAACCCCATCTAGTTGACACTTATACACTCGACCCACGGCTCATCCATATCCAATTGTATTTATGAACTCGACCCATGTCGTAATTTGTGGTGATATACTTATGGGTAGCCCAGGTGCATTCACTCTACGATCATTTCATACCACAATGCGATAGATTCCATACCCCTGCTCAAAGTTACGAAGAGCTCGCGCATGCATCTAGCCCCTCCAGCGGCCGAGGGCGAAGGTCAAACAAATTAAACCCACTTTGAGATTTCACTCGGTCGGTCCTTGAAGCCCATGGTGAAACTAAACAGAATAGCGGTGGAAGGAGAAATTGCGCTGAGCCTCGTGTACTTTGAAACTGGACATATTCCAAAATCAGCGAACTCTGAGCTTAGGGTGACTCCCCTCTTGTCAAAAATTGAAAGGTTAAAACAGAAGAATAAGGGCATTGTCAAAGACGCTTCACAACTTTGGAGGATTGCTAGGAAGCATGTTATAATCCTTGAGGTCTAAGAGAGAAATTAGGAATCACAGCGAAAGAAGCGGAGAGGAGCTCTGAGGATATTTGGTTAAATTGTACCAACCCTTTGATAACTTCTGAGTTTGTATTTTTTACATTTGCACGGGGCTGACGGACTTGATGTGGGGTATATTTGGTCTCCATTTTTGATCATGTTTTTCCTATATTATATTCCACAGATCTCCATTTATATACTAGTACCACCCTTTTAGCCTTGTTTTGGACCTCGGCGGCATCTCCCGACCATTCATTGGGGTTACCTAAGGTATCTTTCCATTTCAAGCTATTTTTATGCGCTATTAACTTTAAATTGGTTTTGGAACTAATATAAACGGGTTGTTTCCACTTCTATATTTGGAGCAGGATAGGTACGGTACCGGCTTCGTGCAGATGCGGAAGTACCAATGAAATTTTCGAATCTAAATGGCGTTATGGTGTCGCGTTATGGTTCGAATGAAGATAGAAGATTCGCGGAGACCCGGTACGGAGTCACAATATGATTGAAGGCATAATGATAAAGCTGGATCGATTATTCTTCATGGTTCACGCCGTGACACTACGTGTCATGAAGATGTGAAAATACGTTTAAGTTTGATTACCGAGACTATTCCGGTTGAGGATCGGTTGTTTATACCTTTGTTTGAAGCTGATACAAGCGAAGGATTTGGATATAAGCAGGTGGTCACTCACGAGAAACGGGTTGTTTGATATTATTCTTTGGTTATGTTATCGCGAGTGAACCTATATTTATTTTTGAATAAAAGGCATTTGTTGAATTGATGTATTGTCCTCGATTTGAAGCATTCCCTTTTGAGTTAATGGATTATACAATGTTTTCATAGAATAGTTTAGTCGGCTCACGGTTAGCCTAACGTTTGTCTTGGATTTGGTTGGGCATGAAATCCGGTTACAACTCATTTGCTATTCTATCATCCCGATAGATTTAGTTTTATCTTTATCGTAGCTTTAGTTCATTTCAGCTTTTTAGAACTTGCATATGAGGTAGTTTAACGTTCATAGATTTAGCTTTCATTTATCATAGCTTTACTTCATTGTAGTGTGTTAGCGTTTGCTTGCCCGATAGTTCAAAGTTCGAACGACTTGTTCAAAGTTGTTATCATTTGTTATCCAATGAATGGATCATTCTTGTTGATATTTTGGCGTTGAGTATTGAATGCATAAATGATGCGTAGGGTTTAGAGTATGAGTGTGGTTTGTTTGGCTTCCAGTTCTTGATTCGAACATAACTTAGAATTAGCATGCACTTTTCTTTGGTAGGCAAGTGGATTGCTGCTTAAGCAGTTAGATTCTGATTAGAACAAAGGGGAGCTCCTGGTACCAGTGGTTAGGCAAGTACTCTGTTTTTCTTTAGATAGCTTTAGATTCATTTTTGATGATCAGATTGAATGCATTTTCGAAAAATACTCTTTTTGTCATGACTTGAATTGAAATGATGATGGTAGATGATTGAACATAGAGGTAAAATAATCTTGTAGAACCACACTTTTGAATAAGAAATAGCGATTACCGGCGGTTTGACACAAATTTGGCGATGACTTAAATAGAAATGCTCGGTTTCAAGATAGTTATTAATTAAAGTTCTCGGGAATAGGTGTGTGATGATGATGTTTTCTTCTTAGGATAACGATGAGGATAAAGACTATATGTTTGCCTGCACATACTGTGTATCGACTCAAAGTTTACCAACGGGACGACAATTTAATGTTTGAGTCGCAAAAGCTTCAATTTAGCTGACGTTTCCTGGATCACGAAACGTCTTCTTTGGATCCAATCTCTATGTATGGAATCAACCCTCCCAGACACAAATGGAGGTCATCTCCCAATGGCGGTGCTCCTCTGTAGATCATCAACATCCTCGTCAAGCGTGGTAGGCGATACATCTGACGTCCGCTAGAGCAGATGAAATTGAATCTCGTGAATCTCCTCAGGGATCATATGATATAAGACTACGATTCTTGAAGGGTGAGTGCAATGTGCCTCTCAAGAATCACAGTGTTCTCGACTCTGAGTGATTCGGTCCATCTCCAGCTCTTACTCCCTCGAGGCCTCATGATATGTATCACTAATCCTCAATTAGTGTATGAAAATCCTCCATGACAATCTCCTCATCTGAACTACCACGTGCCAATGATGCTCTCGTGAGGTAATAATGCCATTCTTGCATGCATATCATCGATACATCTAGTATCACGATCGTATCCTCACTGACTCTCAGCTGCCCCGTTGAGTGGTGTGACTCTTGATCAAGTTCATACTGAGGTGCCACCTCAGAACCCTCACTTTGCTAGCATCCCAGGTCCTACTCTTGCTAGCTCGGAATCCCAAAACATCTTATCACGATGGCGTGCTCAAACGTCGCGTACCGCGATTATCACGGGTATGTCCATATGTAACGCATCATTCTCCAGCTGCTATCTTCCTCTGAATCATATTGTATCCATTGTGAGTGGTTGTATCCTCCTGGCGCACTCAGCACAACTGAAGTATCATCTGGCGGCTTGGATCCCATATATATGTGTCCAAACACATGCTACGTTCATCTTGACTAAAGTGCGTCCTCATCAATGCAGACCGATCACGGAAGTAAGTGCTCCATCAACACAATAGCCTCTATAATCTTCTCAACCGATGGAGTCTCCAATAGTTGTGACTCCATCTCCTCTGGTGACACCTGTGTGGCGAGGTCAAGCTATTCGGTCGTCTGTACCTCCTCCACGGATCCATGGAGTCTATCATCCATGGTGTGCATCCCTCACATAGGCTCATCCATCGCTTACCTAAAGTGCCACTGATATTCTCATGTGACGTGGATATCATGATAATGAAACCAGTGCCATATGTCCGCGACTCCTTAGGAAGCTCATCATCTCTAGGTGCTAACGTGTGAATCCTCACTAGTGTCACCCATCACATTTGGTGTAAAGTCATCAATGGTATGTGATAAGTCTGTTGATACACTAATGCTATCGTCCTGTCCATCAGGTTAAATGGGTCACACTACACGAGTCATCATCCTCATCAAGCGTTGAAGCATCCTGGCCTTTATTGCAAGGAAGTAATCTTCAAGCTATCCTCTGAAATTTGAAGTCGATATCCATAGCCTGCAAGAGTCACTATCATCATCGGGCTGCTCACGAATCCTCATCATCACTATTATAGTGTACCTCAGTGATATGCTTCTTACCCTTACCTCTAGACCTATTATTTGGTTCCCAAGGCACCTTGGAAACTACTGTAAGTTGCATGCCTAATGGATGGCAAGAGTTTCTCGTGCTTCCCTCCATCTAGCTTCTCGGGCTCTGCCTTCCTCTGTTATGTTGGTCCAATATGTTACTTCATCTTCGCTCCAACTGGGGGGTTTCATGGATATAAACTTTGGAGTGTTATTAGAGGCCCAAATCTCTCACAAAGAGCATGATATTCTATTTCACAACTCACAGCTATTCCAATAAAATCTGTAGACCCCATCTTTTCTTATAGAATATCCTTAACAGCAGAGTCTAAGCTCGATACTGCTATGTGATCCCAAGCCATTATGCAAAGGATCATCACTATTTTCGTGTCTTTTAAAACTTTACAGTGAGGTATTTCATCAAACACTTTGTTGATCTACCTTTTAGATGTTTATATGTGTGTATGCAGCAAATAACGGAAAGAGATAACCATGTAACATGCCTCAACCATATGCAATAAGATAGACAAGCCAAAACATCTCAATTCTTCTTTTATTCATAAAATAGAGAAACTGCTACAATGAAGATCTTGCGTCACGGAATGCTCCAGCGGATGGCCAAGAAGATGAACAATAGATAAGAGCTGCTACAACGATACTCTGCTAATAAAAGATGCCTCCAAAATTTGAATAAAGAAATGAAGATCATGCAAAGCGGTCTGAATGCCAAACTCTCATTTGAAGAATGCCATGCTCGATAGAAGGGTTAGAAACCTCAATAACTTCGACCCTACCACCAAAAAGTGTCCAATCACCCTAATAAATATTCCAATTGATAGGTCGGGTGATGGTAATAACAACTTAGGTGACCCAATCTCTAAGATCCCTCTCAATCTCTATAGTCTGAAATCCCCCAACTTGAATGGTGCACCCCACTGGATGGTGAGAACAGATAATTAGGCCTTCTTTGAAGGAGGCTTCCAAATGCTATGAAACTCTCCGGAAATATAGATTGAGACACTACAAGTCACTAGGTGAAGAGTCCTAGGTCCGATCTTAAGTGTACCCCTCCAAACGGACTAGATACGGATCTCAAAAAAGCCCTCCTTCTTTTCAATTCATTACTGCTCTAAGAAATAATATGAGCTATAAAATTGTCTTGAAATCATTAGATCACGATTGTCCAGGGCCTTGCAATGAAGCAAGTGATAGAATCCTCAACATCCCTGCCAATATCCTGCATGAATCTCTCTCCAAGATGAATTAAGCCCCCTCTTGGAATCCCTCATTGTAAGCACCATCTCTCTATCTGTACATGAAACTAATGTAGAATCCTCTTACATAGGTAGATCTAGAACTAGAATGGTGTGGGAGAGTATTGCATCTCAGGGCGAATCTTGGGACAAGATAGGTGGAATCTTTCACCACTAGTCGTCCTCTAGGGTTTGTTAAAGTCAAAACCCTCCAAAACCCCCAATGTGGGCTCACTAGCTAGGCATGAAATCAAATTGAATCTGTAACACATGAATGAATGAGAAAAATGCCCTTGCCTTTTCCTTTATACTTTTGGCTCAACTTGTCCTCAAGTGACTTTCATTTTATTAGCCTTATTTAATTAGTGGTAAATCACTTCAATTAATTAATTAACCTTTTACCATTGAAAAGCTCCTTATCTCTCCTTGGCTACGACCCTTTGAAGTCATTTCTATCCATCCCATCCTATAGTTCTGCTCCTCATGATTCCAATGAGCTATTACATGAGAGGTTCCTCCAAGTATTATTACCCAAATGACCTCTTAGGTGAATTCCATTGACTTATAGCTCGATAGTCAAAATCATGGAAATGCGTCGAGATATATATGATCAAAAGCCAACTTGTCTTGGAATGGATCATAATGATGGAATATGATCCTTCCAATTCAAGGTCGACCCCACAATGCCTCTCAAATACGCGGAATGGATCATAATGATGGAATATGATCATCAATTCAAGATCGACCCCACAATGCCTCTCAAATACCCTTGTACTCGCTATAGCATCCATCTGGCTATTCTGGTCATCATAAATCTCTGCCCTGTGATGATGTCCCAAAGTGGGGACATTACAACCTTCCTCTAATACGACAACTATTGATCATCATCACTGCGATCCAAAAATCATGGTCACTCCTCCTCCTGAGCTTCTAATATCTCCCCTCTTGGAAGATTCATCAATCTTCAAAGGTTTCGAACCTTTGTTCTTTCTATGAGTCTGACTCTAGGATCTCGTCAACACTCAGGAAAAAGTGTTATCTCTTCTGAGCTTTGGTCCTTAAAAAGGATTACGATCTCCCATGCACACCTTGCATTCTCGGGATTTCGATAACTCAAAACGAAGGATTTCTTGGAAATAAATTCTTCTCGCCCACCTCGTGTTCCTCTGCATTGGTTCTTCAAAGATTGGTTGTTCATTGATGTTGTGCACACCTTGCACCTGGTCTAAGTTTCTCTTGTTCTCTTTGAAATTCTCCGAGCCACTCTGAGACTCAGTCAATGCATTCCTTGTGTTCGAGATGCACACCTTGCATATGAGTGTCAGAAGAAAAACAATTGAAACTCATCAAATTTCGTCACGAACTCATACAGTCAATCTCTTGAACAATCATACATGAACGAAAATGAAAATAACCAAACACACAAAATATCACAACCATTCAATCATACATCAAATGAACACAGTCCAAGGATTTGGGACAATTCTGTCTATTCTATTCATTCATGAAAACAAATTACATAGTGTTTTTTCTACTCTACTCTTTTCTACTGATCTCTCTGATCTCTATCTCATTCTCTCTATTATTTCTATTTGTTACAATACAACAATGAAAAAAAAATATCTAAGGACTAGCTCCACGAGCTCTCTCGTCCTATCTAAAATCTATCCTATCAATTCAAAGTTGTTACCTACTTTCTCTTATTACAATAACTACCAGTTATTGACAGATAAGAGTCAACACTCCATATATGCAATCTCTTGCAGTCCGTAAGACTTTACAAACAAGTTATATATTTAAAATGTTGTTTACAAAATATCACAACAACCTGATTTAATTCTAAGTTAATTTCTGATTTGAAATTATGTCATTTGCTAAGATGTCATTCCTTTGCCTTTACGGTTGCATTTTGACTTTGAAGGTGATGCTCCTGCATCATACTCCTCTGGTTAAAAGAATTCATGCACTCCTATCCATGAGCTCATGTACTGTCTTTCCATGCTTCAAAATATCAGGTTCTGTAACCCAACTTGCATCTTCCATTGGATTATCTTTCCACTTCACTAAATATTCAGGATATGTCTTCCTCCTAGTTTTCTTTCCATCCCTTTGTTCAATGATTTTATCCATCTGAGTTTTTTTTGTTGTGGTAAATTTCTCTTCCCACTCAATTTATTTATAATCATGTGATTCTCCTACCTCATCTCTCCTGTAAGGATACATGTCTGCAACATTGAATATCAGCGATATCCCAACATTTTATGGAAACTCAATTTCATAAGCATTGGCTGCAAATTTTCTGAGAATCTTGCATGGTCCTATCTTCTACATATTCAATTTGTTATACTTCCCTTTGGAAACCTCACTTTTCTCAAATGAGATAAAACTTCATCTCCAACTTTGAATTGAACTTCTCTCCTCTTTTGATCAACTATGCTCTTGTATTTCTGGTTGTTGTTTTGTAGTTGTTCTCTGACTCTGTCATGGAATTTCTACATTTCTGTTGCAAAATCCTCTGCTCCACTTCTAAACTCATCTTGATTCACATCTCTCAACTCTGTAATCCTTCTTGGTTGTATACCATACACAATTTCAAATGGACTTTTCCTTGTGCTCCTGTTCACTGAATTGTTGAATGTAAATTTTGCTTGTGCCAAAATTTGATCCCATTGTCGACCTTGCTCAGTGACTAAACTTCTTAACAAGTTTCTGAGACTCTTGTTTACTACTTCAGTATTTTTGTCTGTCTGAGGGTGATATGATGAACTAAAGGACAAGTTCATCCCCAGCCTCTTCCATAGAGTCCTCCAAAAGTGTCCTACAAATTTGGTGTCCCTTTCTGAGACTATGCTCCTCGGTAATCCATGTAGTCTCACTACCTCTATGAAAATTTTTTTATCTATGTGTATAGCATCATTTTTCTTCTGGCATGGTATGAAATGTGCCATTTTTGAAAATCTGTCCACCACAAAAAATATGGAATCACTCTCTTTTAGAGTTATAGGCAATCCCAAAATAAAATCCATACTGATTGCATCCCATGACCTTTCTGGAATTGGTAATGGCTGATACAAACCACTGTTTTGTTGTCTTCCTTTTTCATACTGACAAATTATTCATTTTTTCACAAACTTTTTCACCTTTTCTCTCATGCTCAACCAATAGTACGGATTACTCAGCTGTGCAAATGTCTTATCGTGACCAAAATGTCTAGCTAAACCTCCGTTGTGTTTCTCCTTCAGCAAATTATCTCTCATTAAGAATTTCAGAATGCATAATTGGATTTCTTTCAACAGTAATCCATCCTGGATCAAATATTTAGTCCATGGGCTTCTGTATCCCAATAAAGGATTCTTGCATGCCTCATAAGCCTCCTTAAAATCTGCATCTTCTTTATACGTCTCCTTGAGGTGTTGAAATTCTAAGGTCTCCACTTGGAATTCCTGTACAATCAAACTCCTCCTGCTCAAAGCATCTACAACTTTGTAGGCAGTTCTAGCAATGTGATTAATAACAAAAGTAAAATTTTGCATAAATTCTACCCATTTTCCATGTTTCTGATTCAACTTTTCTTTCCTAGTAATGCATTACAAAGCTTGATTATCACTGTACAAGATAAATTCTTTGGGAATTAGATAGTGTCTCCACTTCTTCAAATCTTGAATCATTGAATATAATTCTTTGTCATATGTGGAATAATTCTTCTTGGTGTCATTCAGTTTCTCACTGAAATAAGAAACTGGCCTATTATCCTAACTGAAGACTACTCTAATAGCTAATCCACTTGCATCACATCTCACCTGAAATGTTTTTCCAAAATCTGGCAAGACCGGAATTGGTTGTTCTGTGATCTTCTCCTTCAACACTTTGAAACTTTTTTCAGCTTCCTCTGTCCAGTTGAAGGACTTGTGTTTCTTCTTCACAGTGTCCAACATGGGTGCACATATAGCACTCAATTTTTGGATAAACTGTCTATAAAATCTTGCTAACCCATGAAAAATTATTACCTCAAATATGTTGCTTGGTGATGCCCATTCTTTGATTTCTATTACCTTTTCTGGATCCATCTTCAATTCATCTGAAGAGATCACGAAGCCCAAATATATGAGTTCCTTCTTCATAAAAGAACTTTTCTTCATATTTATCAGTAACTTCTCTTGCTGCAACTTTTCTATCACTGATGTCAAATGTCTTAAGTGTTTCTCCTTCGTCTGTTGAATATTAGTATTTCATCCAGATATACTATGACAAATTTCCCAATGAAGTCTTTCAACACTTCATTCATTAACCTCATGAATTTTCTTGGTGCATTTGTCAACCCAAATGACATGAACAACCATTCAAACAATCCTTCATTTGTCTTGGATGATGTTTTCCATTCATCTCCCTCTCTCATCCTTATTTGATGATATCCACTCTTCAAGTCTATCTTGGAAAAATAGCTTGCTCCACTCAAACAATCCATCAAATCATCCATCCTCGGTAAAGGAAATATGTACCTAATGGTTATCTTGTTGATGGCTCGGAAATCTGTACACATCCTCCATCCTCCATCCTTCTTTGGACTTAACACAGTTGGTACTGTGCATGGGCTTAGGATTTCCCTGACTAAACCTTTATCCAACAACTCTTGGACTTGATTTTTGACCTTCTCATTCTCTCTAGGTGTCAACCTATAAGCTACTTTTTTTGGTAAAATAGCTCCTAGAATAAGGTCAATATGATGGCTTATACTCCTAATGGGTGGAAATGAGTGTGGTAACTCATCCACTACTACATAATCAAATTTTTCTAATAGTTCCTAGATTTCTATAGGAAAATATTCCACATAAGTATTCATAAGGATAATTCTAGGCTTCCTCTCTACAGAAAACTGCATTTATTTCTCCTCCTTGACTTATTTCAAGAGTTCCTTCCCACTCATGAGAAGTATGCTTGAACTAGCTTCCCTCTTTTTCTCTTTATCTTCTATTGGTAACAACATGTATGTCCTACCATTATTTTCTAGGGTATAAGTATTCTTTCTCCCATCATGAATAATTTTTCGGTCATACTGCCATGACCTTCCCAATAAAATATGACAAACATCCATAGGAATTACATCACTTAATATTTCATCCCTAAAACCTCCCATTTTAAATTCAACTTGGAATTGTTGACTTACCATTACTTGATGTCCTTTCTGCAACCACGATACCTTGTATGGGTTTGGATGTGTAGTTGTCTTTATCTCCATCTTCTCCACCATCTTTGTGGATACTATATTGTCATTGCTCCCACTGTATATGATCACCTTGCAAACTCTGTATTTCTCCTTGCAAGCAGTTCTGAACATACTTGTTTGTTGAACTAGTTCCTCCATCTCCTTCTCTGGTTTAAGAAGAATCTTTCTCATCATGAGGTTCCTTCCTCCTTCTGCTTATTTTGATTCCATCTGTTTCTATTCTTCAACAACGTGTTCTTCACCTCCTCCTTCGTTCTTTCTCTCAGGATATTCCCAAGACTTGTGCCCTTGCTTTCCACAGGCATAGCATCTAACTACTCCTCCTCTGACTCTTCATCGTCCTCTTTCTCTAGAAAAATAACTTCTTCCTCCATGTTGTCCTTCTTTAGAACTTCCACCTTTCTCATGGTGACTATGTCATTTGTCAGCTTCATGCTTCTACTTCTAGAACTTCTCTCTGGTAGTTCACTTACCTCTTCTTGAGTTTCCTCCTCTTCTTCGTTGGATTTCTTTCCTAGACATTTTTTCTTCATATTTCAAGGCTGCTTGATAAGAATCCTCGAATGTAGTCACTGACATCATGTTTATCTCCTCTTGGATTCTGTATCTCATCCCATTGATATATTTGGCTTTCTTTTCATCTTCATTTTCCTTGTGTCCAGCTCTGATGCTTAGTATGTAAAATTATTCAGTGTACTCCTTCACTGATAAACCTTTCTCTCTCAGGTTATCCAATATTCTATAAAGATTAATTTGGTAATACTTCGGGATAAATTTGGCTTTCATCTTAGCTACCATCCTATCCCAGTTTTTAATTTTTTGCTTACCATTTCTCCTGCGTTCAGCTTGCAGTTCATCCCACCATAGCGCTTGTTGCATGACCTTTCAGTCTTGTCACTGCATGCTTCACCATCTTGTCCTCTTCGATATATTCGTAATCGAATAATTTTTCCATAGCACATACCCAATCTAATAATTCTTCAACTTCTAAATTGCCTTCATACATTGGTACTTCTATTCTCTCTCTAGCTCCTATTTTTGAAACATCTTTTATTAAGCGATCTTGTGCAGCATCCTCTTCTACATTTTCTTCGACCTCTTATCCTTCACTCTCATCTTGGCTGACATCTCCAGTGTCTGGTGCTCTTCTTTTCACTATTTCCATGGTGTCCAGTATCATTCAGAGTCTCCTCATTTCTTCTTCCATTTCGTCATTCTCTCTACGCCTTCTGGGTGGCATGATTTCACTACGTCACCTACAAACATAAATCAAATTCTTGATACCACAAATGATATCAACTTACCTCCTTTCTCCTTTCATCTGTTGTCTGCAAACAAATTCAATATCATCTCTGATACCACCTGATGCAACCCCCCTACTCCCTGTAAGGCTGCGTGACCTCCCGGTCAAAGGATCTCTGATTCTTGAGTATGATGACTCTCTGAAACCTTAATGGTTTCCTTCTATATCAATACATAGGCCCTTTCGGCTTGTTGGTGCAAGTCCAATAGAACCTTCAACCTTCCCTTTCGCTCTATTGTGAAATCTCAAATTGTTGAATGATAACTCCTTTTCATATAAGCCCTCTCTTGATGTGACCTTGTGCTATCACCATGTGATTGTGGGTGCACCCATAAGAGGTTTGGAGTTAAACTAATTTTGGACCCACAATTATCCTCAATATTCCACATGTCCTGCTGACAAAACCATTTTTTGAATTGTGGCCCACCCTAAATATTTTAAACTCTGCACAACACGTGTTCCCACAATGCTACGTGATCATCGATCTCGCGATATTGACGATAACATCTGAATTGACAGTTCATATATGTTCCTTTCGAATATATGTACTATATATTCCCCTCCTTCGATCAATGGTTGTGATCTTTTCAGACTTCCAAACTTCGGGATTTTGAAATCTCAAGCCCAACTCCTTCCGTACTCCAATCCCATGGAGTTCACGATATACTGACACATGTCCTTCTCTATCAATGGTTCTTCTCCCACTATGGATGTTTGGCCTTTCAACTCAGACCAATGGTCCTACGACACTCTTATCGATCGACAGTCAAGGTCTCCTCTAGGTCTCTGGACTTCTAAGATCTCAAATCTCAAACTTCCTTTTCCCTAATGGATTTTACCCAGATTTTGTAATCCACTGACGTGTGTCCTCCCGATCTAACAATCGAGAATTACTTCGGGTATTTACCCGGAGCTAACAGATGTGTGTCACATCTCCTCTAGATCCAATGGCTATGAACCACTTTGGGACATTACCCGGAGTTCACGGATTCATGCCATGTCTCCCTTAGATACCACGGTCTAGATCTTACTTCAGGTGTTCAAACTCTGGAGATTTCAATTCTCAAACTGAAAAACCCACTTCAACTTCCCCGGAGATCGAGATATGGTGCCAAGTGTCTCCTCACAGATTGACGACTCTCATCTCTTTAGGTATTTGGGCTTCGGATATTTCAACGCTTCATCCTCTGCCTTCCTCTAAATATTCCGAACTATTGACACATATCCTCCTAGATCAACGATCCATATTCTCTCCAGCCCTTCGACTCTCCATGCTTCGGGTGTTTCAAGTTTCAAAATTGCTTCCTCCCAGACTTCATAGTATCTGATGATATAGATCCTCTCTAATGAAATGATGCTTGGTCTTTTCCCTGAACAATTTGATGGCTCATATCTACTCCTGTGATTGGATGACTGAGATCCTACTTCAGGTTTCCGTCTCTTCAGACTTCAAAAAATTCGAGTCTCAAACCTTAATAGGTTCTCCCTCCTATGTGCTCCTAAGTGCTAAGGATCTTGCACCTTCCTATGATCCGATGCCTATCGATCCTCTTCACGGCGATCCAATGATCATGGTCACTCCTCTTCTCAAGCTTCTGATATCTCCCCACTTGGAATATTTATCAATCTTCAAAGGTTTCGAACCTTTGTTCTTTCTACAAGTCTGACTCTAGGATCTCATCAACACTCAGAAAAAAGTGTTATCTCTTCTGAGCTTCGTTCCTTAAAAGGATTATGATCTCCCATGAACACCTTGCGTTCTCCGGATTTTGATAACTCAAAACAAAGGATTTATTGGAAATAAATTCTTCTCACTCACCTGGCGTTCCTCTTAGTTGGTTCTTCGAAGCTTTGTCGCTCCTTGACGCTGTGCACACCTTTCACCTGGTCTAAGTTTCTCTTTTTCTCTCTGAACTTCTCAGAGCCACTGCGAGACTTAGTCGACACACTCCTTGTGTTCGATATGCACACCTTTCATACGAGTGTCAGAAGATAAACAATTGAAACTCATCCAGTTTCGTCACGAACTCATACAATCAATATCTCGAACAATCATATATGAACGAAAATGAAAATAACCAAACACACAGAATATCACAGTCATTCAATCATACATCAAATGAACATAGTCCAAGGACTTGGGAGAATTCTGTCTATTCTTTTCATTCATGAAAACAAATTTACATAGTTCTTCTTTTATTGTACTATGTTCTACTGATCTCTCTAATCTCTATCTCATTCTCTCTTTTCTATCTATTTGTTACAATACAACAATGAAAAAAACTATCTAAGGATTGGCTCCACGAGATCTCTCGTCTTGTCTGAAATCTATCCTATCAATTCAAATTTGTTACCTACTTTGTCCTATTACAATAACTACTAGTTATTGCCAGATAAAATTCAACATTCCATATCTACAATCTCTTACAGTCTGTAAGAATTTACAAACAAATTACATATTTAAAATATTGTTTACAAAATGTCTCAACAACTCGATTTAATTCTGAGTTAATTTCCGATTTGAAATTTTGTCATTTTCTAAGATGTCGTTCCTTTTCCTTCACGCTTGTTTTTTGACTTTGAAGGTGATGCTCCTGCATCATGTCATAATAAGAGGCAAATGATTATGCCTTTGAGAATCACATGAGAAGGATTGTGAACAATCCTGAGTTGACTGATCTTAAAATTAGATATGTAGGTGGGTTGTGAAACATACCTATGACCACTACAAGTAGGTTTAGGATCGTGAATATGGTTAAGTACATCATGGATGTAAGTTAACAAAACCAGAATATGTATGGATACATAATTTGGGTACATGAAAAATATGCATGTTTATATTCCTTATGGGATATTTGGTAAACTCCCGAAGCTAACTCAAGGTTGAGGCCATCACAAATAGTGATGGATATGCAATAAGGAAGTTGCATGTTGAAGGAGTTCCCTGTGGAGGAACTGTGTGAAGAATTTGTCAAGAAAACAAAATCACAACCTTAATTACTGATGAGAATTAAGAAATGAGCCAAAGCTTATATATATATACTATAATCCTAGATTACATTTTGAAAAAAAAAAAGTGCATCATGTAATGAATAGAATACTAATAAATGAATATTGACCATTCTGATAACTAAATGGTAATGTGTAGGATGCATAGGTTTATGATCCATTATGAACAAAAAAAATTTCTATTAAAGCATGTTGTTGTATTCAAAAAAGGTTAGGGTGAGGCCTAACCAAGGCTGCTTAAGGAAAAGAGCAAGAAGCTTCCAACAGGGAGTAAATTGCAAAAGAAGATAAAAGACAGTGAGGCCTTAGAAATAACTCAGTTCGGCTAAAGAGTCCGAGGTGATGTAGAAATAATTTGAAGAAGGGGAGAGCCCTCAATTCTTTTCTTATTGTGTATTATTTTTTTCTCTCGGATAAGAAAGCTAGTACACTGATGAAAGAAAATGTTTTGACACCATAGTGATGATGGTTGTATTACTATAGAAACAATTGAGAACTATTGTGTTACACTCATGAAAACATTAAGGATAATGTGATGAAGTGCATACATATATGCTACGACATGTCTGAATTTTTTTTATTAATTTAAATGCTACGATACTTGCATTTTTAATTTACATGGCAACTAATGTGTTTATGATGTATGTCATGTGTAGAGAGAAATAAATTGGAATTGTTGAGAAAGACAGTTACCAATAATGAACAACCTCAATCAGAGGATGACTATGAGAATGAATAAGCCATATGGTGAAAATATTGGCTAACCTCCAAAGCACCATGGAAAAGTATGTGTCGTAAAGTGTGGGAAACTTAAAAATCAATGCAAGGGTGCATTGCGTATGAATGTGGCCACGAATGTTGGCACATTCACTAAAGCCAATTTATATCTGAATTACATTCTGAAAAATTTGGTAGGATGAAATGATGCATAGGTAAGGGATGATGTGTCCTTTTTCTTCGTATCCTTGAATAGATGAAAATGACTTGGACTGTTAGTATGCTTTACTTTAAAAAGGTAATGTGCATGAAAAATAACAATTTGTTTGGTTGAGGAATGTTGAAATTGCAGGAGGAAATGGGTCTTGGATATGGTAGTATTGTAAGCCCATAAGGAAGACCAATTTCCTACTGAGCCAAACTACAAGGAATGGTATTTCCTTTTTGAGAAAGTGAATTTGATTGATTGTATGCACAATTTTGAAATTGGTTGTGATGGAATTATAAAGGTGCAATAAAAATAAATGAGCATGAGAAACTAACAATTTGTTTGGCTGATTGAAGTTCAAAGTGCAGGAAGAAAAGGAGTCTTGAATATGGCAGCATTGTAAAGCATAAGGAAGACCAATTTCCTACTGAGACAAACCTCTATGGGATGGAAAGTCCCATAATTATGAATATGGTTACTGTGCGAAACAAATATTAGAACAGAATGTGGAATTTGGAAATCTGCGGGTGACAGATTTACAAGAAAAATTTTGAATTTAAAATTTATGATGTCTCATGAATTTTTGTATACCTGTGATACAAGTGAAAGGGAAAGATATTCGAAGAGTGCAGAGACAAGAGACTGAGTTCTCGGGCTTCGAGGGAGAACTGTGAGAAAGAGTATAATCCAATTGCATGAAATAGAGACTGACTCAGGAGAAGGGGAGTAACCTTCATCCCTATCTATTATTGAGTCGGGAGAAGGAGAGTAACCTTCGTCCCAAGCTATCTATGTGCCAGGAGAAGGAGAGTAACCTTTGTCCATAACGTCAGCTGAGACAGAAGGTTGTCAAGTTGTAAAAGCAAGAAAAATGGCTACTGCTGAGCCACGAGAACCCCATGATAAGCCATGATAGCCTATAATATGTTGTGTTGAGGTAACACTAGTCGTAGGGACACCTCGACAGAGAAAGTCTGAGGGAAACCTCGACCGTCAGACTCGATAGAGTCTATGGAATTCTTTCCATGCGAGAAAACCTTGGCAAGGCAAGATGGATCACTTGAGGGACTGTATAGCAAAGAAGGGGATACCTGAGCCTGGGCCTGGAGTGTGAGTGACCGCAAGGAAGAGGCGACCTTAATATTTCTTGTAAACTACTGATTGGGATCATGCACATGATGGGTAGTTCTTCTTGTGTGAGAAAACCTTGGCAAGGCAAGATGGATCACCCGAGGGACTGTATAACAAAGAAGGGGATGCATGAGCCTGGGCTTGGAGGGTGAGTGACCGCAAGGAAGATGAAACCTTGATAGTTCTTGTAAACTATTGATTGGGATAATGCACCCAATGGGTATGTCAAGGAAAAAAAATGAGTCTGGATAACAAAACAACCATGTGGATACATATCCACAAACTATGTAAATAATTATTGTGCTAAGATTATAAAATTTTCCTAGAAATTTTTTTTATGTAATGTTTTCGCATAAGACTATGATTAACGTGCTTGTTGTCCAAGAATTATTGAAAGCAGGTTACCAAGATTAAGGGTCTGAAAAAGGACCTGACCGAGAAAGAAGGATCAATATTTTCGAAACAACTAAATGAGAAAGGCATGATAGGTGTTTTTGAGAAAGAACATCGAGGACCGTGTTCCTTTAAGGTAGAGGGAATTGTAACACCATGTTTCCCCCATATTGTAATTAATCATAAAATAGTAGTACCACGCCAAGGCATGTGGATAATGTAAATGTAGTATTGTTAAACTACCCATAACTGACTATTGGGTGGGTGAAGCCTTGAAGTACAAGCCATGATATCTCTAGAGGAAATATATCAGTTAATGAAAAAAGGACCAGTGGTTGAATTATCAACCACCCCCATGAATGGAAGCATGGTCTAGCTTCATGATGTGAGCTCGAAGTACCACAGAGACCTGCAAACCCAAGATTCCTTTTGATAGAAGGAACAGGGAAGGTCATAAACCTTCCAGAGGAGATAAGGTAAGATACATACAGAGACACAGAAAGAGATGTGAGGAGAGTGCAATATCATAAGGGAGATGCACGAACTGAAAGGAAGTGCAAAGAACACGACCTGAGGGACCGAGCACGAACTTGATGCTGAGGAAGCATCCGATAAACCTTGCAGGGTCACTTCGATAGAGAGAGTCTCTATGAGAGATGTCGTAAACTCCCTAGTGATATCATGGCTTGGCATGGGGGTGGCTAGAGTGCTAAGAATGAATTCCTTTGATCCTATGGTTGGGTGGAAAGGCACACACCGACAGTCAGTTAGTTGGATGCAACTTGTAATAGATAATTATTCTCATACCCTATGAAATTGAGCTATAATTATGTAATGAAATGGGATATACTGTGAATGACCTATGGATGTGTATGTTTGATTAATGGTTATACTGTATCTCTTTATTCTTGTTTATATTGTGTATTTAATAAAGTATTGAAATTTCTTATTTGTACACGTAAATTCCCGAGCCATGTGGTGGCTTAAGTTAAAATAAGAGGATTGTGAGTTCGTCGACCTTGGGTACAGTTACCCTAAGTCTCTGGGATGACGGTGTTTTTTAAGCTCAGGAGAGGTAGTGCAAATATGCACAAAATATCTATAGAACGGGCAGAGACTGAGAACTCCTCAAGTTCTAAAATTGATAAAGGAGTGTAAGGGGTGTGCAAAAAAACCTTCTAAATGTTAAGTTTAGGAGAAAGAGAGAAAAGATCTTAAGCCTTTCAGAGATAACAAAGCTCAGGCATAGTAGTGAGCTCGAAGTATCGAAGGGGATGGTTCATTTTTTTTGGAAGACGAATGGACAAAATTAGTTCAGAAGAAGCCACAGTCCATTGTGACCGTTGAATACGGGAAAGAGCACGGGAGCTAACCCTTGGAGTGATTCGTACTTCACTAGTTCAGCGAATTGAACAAGTTCATCGTAAGGGAGGAAAAATCCCCGAAGTTCCAAAGTCCTGAAGTTAAATCTAAACCTTAGATCTGAGGATGCCCGGGAAACATCCTGATCGTCAAATCTAGGAAGTAGATGATAGTCAAGTTACTTGAACTACCGATGACTTAACAATATGACAACGAAGATGGATGCGAGTCACTTAATGGGAGGAGAGGCCATCTTGGTCATCATATCGACTCAAATACTCACTGGAGTTACTGAATGAAACACCATCCCCTCGATTTAATCGACGGTTGGGAATCATTTTAGAGTGAGAAGGTGAACATAGTGGAACTGCTAGTTCACGGCCCACAATTAACCCATTTCATTGATATCATTGGGAATGGAAGATCAACAACTAGGATTAGACTAGAGTCGAGCATGCACTTCCCAAATTTCTGAGGTTGGGCCCCGTAATGACTATGAGCCATCAATCGACGGACACCTTAGTATTGGTCAGATCATGACCATCGGACCTTGAACCATTGAAATATGGATGGTCGTGAGCCCCTTAGTAAATCCACAGAGTAACAAAGTCCTTCAGTATCATCGGTTTGAGAGAATCGAAAATTGTATAAGAGATAACATTTTCAAGAGTAAAGGCAAGACCCAAGATAGCCGGGCTCATAAGAGATATGAAGGTTGAGGCCTTTGAATATCTACAAAACTCTTCCAAGTCAGAAGAAATTAAAATATCAAGAGGAGGAGCAAAAACAACTATCATATTGGTTGTGGGGAGAATCCTTGACCATTATATCAACTTTTAGGGAAACAAAGGAGAAGCGTTGAGAAGGAACATATCCTAACTATCGGATCTGAACACAAGGGGACAATAGTTGTCTGATCTAAGGTAAAGTGCACGAGTGTTAACCTTTGTGTTCATAGGAGGATTGACTGGCCAAAGTCCTGAAGTCCCAAAGTGAGTTGGTACCATTCATCGCCAAGAGGGATAGGTGGTGCAAGATCCACAACCCCTGAGCGAGAGATTGTGGTCAAGGAGAGTTTGAAATCGCCAAAGTAAACTAATGCAGGAGCATCATTGGCAAGCACATGGGGCAGGTACTCATCACATGGGAATATTTCTAGAATCTCAACACTGGAAGCCTCAACAAATATTTTGAATCACGTCTGAGCCCAGATATTAGCATGTCTGAACTCAACGCCAGAAAAATCTTTGAAGCACGCTTGAACGATTGTGAGTGAAGTGGGAGTTTCCACTCCTTCTCTGGAATGCGACTGGTCTAAGATAGTTGTTAGGTTAGGTTTTGGAGTATCCAAGTAGTCGGGGGGGAAGCCTAAGAACCCTCTGAGATAAATAGAGGTTATGTATGCCCAAATGAGGCTAGCTGCAAGTTAGTAGAAGATTTTTGAGTTTTAATTTTTGTTTTGATATAGTTGTAGTCATTTTCGCTTTGGAATATAACAGAGGAAAATTGACCCAATGCATGGTCTAGACATTGCTTGAAATTCTCTGTTATTGTTTTTTCATGAATGAATGAATGAATTTTCATTATGAGTAGACAAAACTATGAATGTTGGGATAAGCTTCAATTGTCTCTCTTTTGTCGAGTGGTGCAAGGTGTGCACAAAGAACGGAAGGAGTGTGTTGTCGGGATCTGTTTTGGTTCTGAAGCTCAAAAGAGATAACTCGAAACTTCCCTTTGAAAGGAGTGTAAAGAGATTGGTGCAAGGCATGCACAATCGTCCGCAATAATTCAAACCTTGCGTAAATATCTGGTGCAAGGAGTTCATAGATCCTAGGTTCGACTAAGTGTCGAAGGGACTTTTCAAGAAGTCAAAGAACCAACAAAAGGAGAATGCCAGGAGGGCAAGAGGAATTTCTCTTCAAGAAATCCTTCGGATCTGAGTTATCAAAATCCCTCGAACAAAATGAGTGCACGGGAAGTCAAATTCTTCACAATACCAAGCTCATGAGGAATAACACTTTTCATAAGTTGTAACGATATCCAAGAGTCAATTTCATCAGAGGAGTAAAGATTCGAAACATTTGAACACTTAGAAAGTCTGTTAAGTCAGAGAAATCAAAAGTTCAGGAGGAGGAGTGATGTTAGCCATTGGATCATAGTGTAACGACCAACAACCATCTGATTGAAGACAAGGTACGCGAGCTTCGATGCTTTGTATACACAGGGGAGAGAACCCACAAAGATTTGAGACTTGAAAATTCTAAAGTCCTAAGTCTCAGATTTCCGAAGTGAAATCTATGTCATCTGATCATCCTAAGTAGGCTGAGTCGTCAGATCACCCGAGGTGAATGTCTAGCATTGGATTTCCAAGGAGAATCTGAGCCATTAGATATCGCAAGCCCAGGAGGAATCAAGTTTGAAACTTGATATTCCTAAAGGGAAGAGTGTCGAAGAGCCAAGATTCATCAATCTGTTGGAGGAAACTTATTAGCAGATCTGTGAGCTTCGAGTAAAGTCTCGAACTGATCTCTAGTCGTCATATTTAAGGGAGGTGTGGCGTGAATTTGTGTACTCCAGGTATATACTTAAAGTAATCCTTAGTCGTTGATCCAGGAGGGGACATGTGTCAGTCAATCACAGCCGTCAGATAAAATCATTGGGGAAAGGGTGAAGTTTCATATTTGAAATCTCCGAAGTCTGAAACCCGAAGGAGATGTCGACCATTTATCAAGGGGAGGATATTAGGACCATTGATTTGGGTTGAAAGGTCAAACACCCAAGGTAGAAGTTGGACTGTTGATTGTGAGGAAAGGTGTCTTTAGATCACCCTCTCTAGATGATTGAAGTATGAAAGGAGGCGAGGTTTGATATTTAAAAACCCCGAAGTCCAAAGAACCGCATAGATCACAATCTTTTACAGGGAAACCTTGTTTTAAATTGAGGGCAGGCCGCAATCCTTACCGTGGTTTCACCGGGAAGACACGTGGAGGCCCGAGGGACATTGCGGGTGCAAAATTTGTTTGAATCCAAACCACTTGTGGCCGTGCCTGAAATCGTGTGGTCATTTCCCAAGGTCAGATCGGAGGAGTGGTCAAGAGAAAAGGTGCTAACGCCCAATACTCTGATATTTTCGTAGAGCATGAAAGGGAATATCGCGGGTGGTGAGTAGCCTACGCAAGGAGCCGACAGGAGTTGTGTTTAACACAAAACAAGACCAGTGGGTTTTCATAGAGTCAATCGACTCTAGAATCGAAGATACTAACCGAGAGGTCACACATACCTTAGGAGAGAAGGGGGTATTCACCAATTGGTACCAGAGTTAATTTTTTTATTGTAGATAGAAGGAAAAGGAGAGGAGACAGAAGAACTCGAAGTTGTACTCTATGTGTGACAGATAGTCAACACAATGCCACCAAGGAGACGAGTCAAACCACCTTTATCCAATTGAGTTGTAGAAAAGGAGATGCGAGAACTTCATGCAATATTAGAGGTGATGGAAGCAACGCAGAGGAGAGAACTTGATGATGGAGAGATCAACGATGCTGAGATAGAAGAAGTAGAAGCCAAAGAAGCTACAGGAAAGGATGTTGTCGAAGAACGCTTGTTGAGAGCAGTTTCTATATTGGGAGGCAGAGCCAAGAAAGAGGTCCCAACATATGAAGGAAATTTATATGCTGAAGAGATGTTAGATTGGGTGAGATCCATGGACAAACATTTTGAATATGAAGAGTTCGATGAAAAGAAAAGGGTGAAACAGGTTGTCACCAAGCTAAAAGGACATGCAACACTGTGGTGAGATGAACTGCAGGCTGAAAGGAGAAGCAAAGACAAGGAGAAGATAAATAATTGGGACAGAATGGAAGCCAAGTTGAAGGCTAAGTTCATGCCCAAGGATTATTAGATTAATCTGTTTAGGAATATGAAGAACCTGAGGCAGAAAGGGATGACAGTTAAGGATTACATAGAGGAGTTATATAGGCTGGACATCAGAACTGGACAAAGGGAGAGAGATGAAGAAAAAGTTTCCAGATATATGAATGGCTTGAGATATGAAATCGAGGATGAGCTCAGCATGATGTTGGTAAAGACAGTGGAGGATGCTTATCAGTTTTCACTGAAGGAAGAGGAGAAGTTTTACAGAAAACAAAGACAACGAGGAAGAGGTAAAATACCAGCCCGAATTAGAGGTAAGGGAGTTACCCATGATAAGACACATTAGTCAAAGGACGAGGCTGAAAAACCACACAGTCACTCGAAAAGAGGAGGAAGTTCCCGAGGAAGACAAGGTGGTGGAAGAAGTTCTTCTTGAGGAAGAGGAAGAAGAGGAGGAGGAGAAGTAATATGCTATTCTTGTGGAAAGACATGGAACATGTATTGGGAATGTCCTGAGAAAAAGAAAGGAGGAGGTAAAGCTCAAATTTCAGAAGCACAAAGAGGGAATGTTGAATCAGAAGAAGAAGAGGATGGAAGACCCTTGATGTTGAGGAAGGTTCTCTTAAAACCAGAGGCATAAGTTGAAAGGTTAGTGCAGAGGAATAGTCTCTTTAGGACAACTTTCAATACTAAAGATAGAGTATGCAAGGTGATAATTGATAGTGGCAGCACTGAGAACTTAGTATCCACAGAGATGGTGGAGAAATTGGAGATGGAGACAACTGCACATCCAAAATCATACAAAGTCTCATGGTTTCGGAAAGAACACAAGGTAATGGTTACTAAACAATTCTTGGTCGAATTTAAGATAGCAGGATATAGAGATAAAATTCTATGTGATGTAATTCCCATGGATGTATGCCATATTCGGTTGGGAAGACCATGGCAGTTTGACAGGAATGTCATTCATGATGGGAGGAAGAATGCATACACCTTGAAGAAGAATGGTAGAACACACATGTTGTTGCTAATAGAGGAGAAGAAAGTGAAAGAGGAAGCTATAATGAGCATACTTCTCATGATTGGGAAGGAACTTCTGAAAGAAGTCAAGAAAGAACAGGAGATGCAGTTTATTGTGGTGAGGAAACCTAGAGTTATCCTTACAAGTACTTCAATGGATGATTTTCCTGAAGAAGTTCAGGAATTGTTGGATAATTTTGCTGACATAGTGGTGGATGAGCTACCTAAAAAGGTATCAACCACCATATTGACTTGATACCATGAGCAAGTCTTCCAAACAAAGTAGCATACAGATTGACACCTCGAGAGAATGAGGAAGTGAAGAACCAAGTCCAGGAACTTTTAGACAAGCGTTTGGTCAAAACGATCTTGATTCCATGCGCAGTACCAATTGTGTTGAGTCCAAAGAAGGATGGAGGATGGAGAATGTGTATAGACTCAAGAGACATTAACAATATCACCATCGGGTATAGATTTCCTTTAACAAGAATGGATGATTTAATGGACATTTTAAGTGGAGAAAATTTATTTTCTAAGATAGATTTGAAAAGAGGATATCACCAAATTAGAATGAGAGAAGGTGATGAGTGGAAGAAAACTTTTAAGACAAATGAAGGTTTGTATGAGTGGATTGTTATTCCATTTGGCTTAACAAATGCCCCAAGTACTTTTATGAGGCTAATGAATGAGATACTGAAAGATTTCATTGGCACGTTTGTGGTTGTATATCTGGATGATATATTGATCTTTAGCAGGACTAAAAAGGAGCATTTGAGGCACCTAACACTAGTGATGAGCAGACTACAGCAGGAGAAGTTGTTGATAAATATGAAGAAGTCCTCTTTTAAGAAGACATAGCTCATTTACTTGGGTTTTTTTATCTCTTCTAATGAATTGAAGATGGATCCAGAGAAGGTGAAAGAAATCAAAGAATGGTCGTCACCGAAGAGTATGTTTGAGGTAAGGAGCTTCAATGGATTAACAAGCTTCTATAGGAAGTTCATCAGATACTTCAATGGAATTTGTGCGCCAATGATGGATACAGTGAAGAAGAAGACAAGTATTTTAAATGGTCAGAGGAAGCTAAAAGGAGCTCAATATACTGAAGGACAAAATAATAGAACGACCAATTCTGGTCTTGCTGAATTTTGAAAATACATTTCAGGTGAGATGTGATGCAAGTGGAATTAAAATTGGAGCAATTTTGAGCCAGGATAATAGACCTGTTGCCTATTTTAGTGGAAAGTTGAATGAGACCAAGAGAACATACTCCACGTATGATAAGGAGTTTTATGCCATAATTCAAGCCTTGAAGAAGTGGAGACATTACCTTGTCCCACAGGGATTTGTCTTGTATAGTGATAACCAGGCTTTACAATTCATAACCAGACAGGAAAAAATGAATCAAAGGCATGCAAAATGGGTTGCGTTTATGCAGAATTTTACTTTTGTCATAAAACATATTGTTGGGAATGATAACAAATTTGTTGATGCATTAAGCCAAATATGTTTAATTCTGCAAGAATTTCAGGTGAAGACCTTGGGGTTTGAACACCTTAAGGACATATATGGTGATGATACACATTTAAAGGAAGCATATGAAGCATGTGCAAATCCTGTGCTGAGAGATAGAAGCTAGTGGACATAGTATATGATTCAAGAGGGTTTGATATTCAAGGGAAATCAGTTGTGCATACCAAAATTCTAAATGCGGGATAACCTTTTAAAGGAAAATCATAGTGGAGGAGTGGTTGGACATTTTGGCCATAATAAAACATTTGCACAGTTGAGCAGTTCATACTACTATCTAGGTATGAGAATAGAAGTGATAAAGTTTGTGAACAGATGTAGAATCTGCCAACATGCAAAAGGAAAAAGACAAAACACTGGATTGTATAAACAATGGATTGTATAAGCATGAATTTTGTGTTGGGACTTCCAAGAACGCAAAAGGATTTGATTCCATATTTGTGGTAGTGGATAGATTTTCAAATATGGCACACTTTATCCCATGCCAGAAGACCAGTGATGCAACACATGTTGTTAATTTGTTTTTCAAGGAAGTTGTAAGACTTCACAGCCTACCAAGAAGCATTGTCTCGGACAGAGGCAAAAAATTTGTTGGTCACTTTTGGAGAACACTGTGGAAGGAGTTGGGGACATATTTTTCCTTCATCTCAACTTATCAACCTCAGACAGATGGGAATACTGAGGTGGTAAACAGATGTTTGGGAAATTTATTGAGGAGTCTGGTTACTGAGCACCATAATCAATGGGATCAACTTCTGCCACAAGCAGAATTTTCATACAATGAGTCACCAAGCAGGAGCACTGGAAAGAGCCCATTCCAAATATTGTGTGGAATGAAACACAGGGGAGTGTTTGAGTTGAGAGACTTGGAACAGAGTGAGATCAAGAGCGTTGTAGTAGAAGATTTTGCTGCAGAAATGCAGAAGCTCCATAGCCAGATCAGAGGATAGTTGCAGAGTTCTAACCAGGAGTACAAGCGTGAGCTGATCAACACCACATAGAACTTCAATTTAAAGTAGGAGATCAAGTTCTGGAACATATCAGGAAAGAAAGGTTCTCTAGGGGAACATATAACAAGTTAAAAATGAAGAAGATAGGACCATGTAAGATTTTGAGGAAGTTTGATGCAAAGTCCTATGATATTGAGCTGCCAGATGATGTGGGCATATCCCCCATATTAAATGTTTTAGACATGTATCCTTATAGGAAAGATGACACAGAGGGATCAGAAGATCAAGAGAAGGTCCAGTGGGAGAAACAATTACCTATAGAAAAAAAAACCACAGATGGAGAAGATTGTTGATCAGAGGATTGGAAAGAAGACCAGAAGAAAGAACTATTTTGAATATCTAGTCAAGTGGAAGGGACACCCAATAGAATATGCTAGTTGGGAAAATGAAGCTACTATCCAGAAGCATGGAAAGTCGGTGCAGGATCTCATGGATAGGAGTCCATGAATTTTCGTCAAGAGGAGTATGATGTAGGAGCATCGCTTGAAATAAAGTGGGACAGACACTCAGCGCATGGGAATATTTCCAGAATATCAACGCTGGAAGCCTCGACGAATATTCTAAAGCATGTCTGAGCCCAACAATTAGCACACCTGAACTCAATGCTGAAAAAATCTTTGAAGCACGCTTGAACAATTGTGAGTGAAGTGGGAGTTTCCACTCCTTCTCGTGAATGCAACTGGTCTAAGATAATCATTAGGTTAGGTTTTGGAGTAGCTAAGTAGTTGGTAGGGAATCCTAAGAACCCTTTGAGATAAATAGAGGTTATGTACGCCCAAATGAGGCTAGCTACACGTTGGTAGGAGATTTCTGAGTTTTCAGTTTTTGTTTGATATATTTGTATCCATTTTCGATTTTGAATATAATAGAGGAAAATTGACCAATGCATGGTGTGGACATTGCTTCCAATTCTCTGTTATTTGTTTTCATGAATAAATGAATGAATTTTCTTTATGAGTAGATGGAACTATGAATGTTAGGATAATTTTCAATTGTCTCTCTTCTGTCGAGTGGTGCAAGAAGTGCACATAGAATGCAAGGAATGCGTTTTCAGGTTATGTTTCGGTTCCCAAGATCAGAAGAGATAATCCAAAACTTCCCTTTGCAAGGAGTGAAAAGAGACTAGTGCAAGGCATGCACATTCATCTACAAGAATTCAAATCCTGTGTAAAGATTTGGTGCAAGGAGTGCACAGATTCGAGGTTCGACTAAGCATTGAAGGGACTTTGTAAGAAGGCGAAGAACCAACAAAAGGAGAACGTGAGGAGGGTGAGAGGAATTTATCTTCGAGAAATCCTTCGGATTTGAGTTATCAAAGTCCCTGGAATGAAAGGAGTGCATGGGAAGTTGAATTATTCATCGGACCAAGCTCAGGATGAATAACAATTTTCATAAGTGTTAACGATATCCAAGAGTCGAATTAGTCGGAGGAGAAAAGGTTTGAAACCTTTGAACAGTTAGAAAGTCTTCTAAGTCAGAGAAATCATAAGTTTAGGAGGAGGAGAGATGTCGACCGTTGGATCACAGCATAAGGAAAAAAAACTGTCTAATTGAAGACAAGGTATGCGAGCTTTAACACTTCATATACATAGGGGAGAGAACCCAAAAAGATTTGAGAATTGAAACTTCCGAAGTCCAGAGTCCCAAATTTATGAAGTCAAATCTTCGTCGTCTGATCATATGAAGTAGGATGAGCCATCAGATCATCCAAGGTGAACGTCTGGCGTTGGATTTCCAAGGATAATATGAGCCGTCAAATATCTCGAGCCTAGGAAGAATCAAGTTTGAAACTTGATATTCCTGAAGTGCGGAGTGTTGGAGATCTAAGAGCAGTCGATCTGTCGAAGGACACTTGTCACCAAATTTGTGAGCTCTGGGTAAAGTCCCGAAGCAATATATAGATGTCAAATTCAGGGGAGGTGTGGCATGAATCCATGTACTCCGGGTATAGACCTGAAGTAATCCTCATCCGTTGATCCAGGAGGGGACACGGGTCATTCAATCACAGCCTTCGGATAAAAGTGTTGAGGAATGGGTGAAGTTTGAGATTTGAAATCTATGAAGTCCAGAACCTAGAGGAGATCTTGACTATCGATCAAGGGGAGGGTATCATGACCATTGATCTAGGTTGAAATCTCAAACACCCAAGGTAGAAGATGGATACTTTATTGTGAGTACAGGTGTCTTTATATCACCCGCTTCGGAAGATTGAAGTACGGAAGGAGGCAAGTTTTGAGATTTAAAAACTCCAAAGTCTGGAGAACCGTAGAGATCATAGCCCTTGATTCAAGGGGATAGGTTTCAACAGATCATATTCTTAGGAAGATTTCTCTATAAAGGAAAACAAGGTTTGAAACTTGAGAATTTTGGAGCCCAAAATTTCGATTCGACAGCAGTTGTCGATCTAGGAGGAATAAGTCTGAACCGTTGATTCTGAGGAATAGATATCAGTAGTATGTTTGAAATTACCATCAATATCATGAGATCGAAATTCATCTCGCATTGCGGGGACAAGAGTTTCGCATACTTTAAAAAGTCGAGGGCGGGCCGCAATCCTTATCATGGTTTCACCGGGAAGACATGTGGAGGACCAAGGGACATTGTGAGCCCAAAAGTTGTTTAACTCCAAAACTCTTGTGGTCGTGCCCACAATATTGTGGTCATCACCCAAGGTCACATCAGAGGAGGGGCCGAGAGAAAAGGCGCTAACGCCCAATACTATGAGATTTTTGCAGAGTGCGAAAGGGAAGGTCGTGGGTGTTGAGAAGCCTGTGCAAGGAGTCGAGAGGACCTATGTTTAACACAAAATGATACAAGTGGGGTTTCAGAGACTCAATCGACTCCATAGTCGATGATCCTAACCAGGAGATCATGTAGCCCTTAGGAGAGAAGGTGGTATGCACCATAAATCCTAACCTTTGGTCATCAAGGGAGGTACATGTCCACATATCCAAGACTCTAGGAAAAATCACTTTGAAGGTTTCAGTTGAGAGTTGAAACTCCCGAAACCTGAAGTCCAGAGTGAATCTGGATCATCAGATCCAGAGAGATACATGGTGACATATCGTGAGCTTCAGGAGGGAGAAAATGTTTAGAGTTGATATTTCCGAACCCCATAAATCTGAAGTGGATTTCAGTCATCTGATTTAGAGGGACACGTGGCAGAAATCCACACACTTCAAAGGAAGGAGAAAGTTGAGGTTTGAGAACTTCAAAGACCCAAAGTAAATGTTAGTCGTTAGATCCAGAGGACAGGTGGTGTAAGTCTGTGGAATCTTGGTAAAGAGTCGAAGTAGGTCCTAGATGTTGATCGCTAGGAGGGGTACGTGTCGATAGATCAGAATCTCTGGGTGAATGCACTTTGGAAGAAATGAGAGCATAGAAGTTTGAAACTTCTGAAGGCTGAAGAGACGAAGGGCCAAATTCCATCGTATCCATTGGCTGACATGAGACATGTGTCATTATACCAAATATTTTTGGAAAAACACTTCGAGAGTTTCAATTGATATTTGAAACTACCAAACCCCGGAGGGACGGACACCCGAAGTGAATCTGGACCGTAGATCCAGAAGGGCGCATGGCGAAAGATCATGAATTCTGGGTGGAGGAGCGTCGGGAGAATGCAAAGGAGAATATTTTGAAAGCACCGACATTCAAAAGAATAATCTCAACCATTGATCACGAAGGGATTTGAAGGCGATAGATCTCATCTTGGTTGAAAAGTGTCGAAGTCCCGAAGAGGACCAGGGCCATTGATTTTGAGAGGACACGTGGCAAGCAATATGCCACTTTAGGAGAAATCACTCCGGAAGAAAGAGAGGGTATTTAAAAAGAACTCCTGAAGGCTAGAGATTTTGAGTTCATGTGAACCTCCCAATTGAGAGGTACAAGTGTCAGTAGACCTTCCACTCCGGGAGATAGCCACTGTAGATAAAACAAGGTTTGAGAGTTGAAAACTTTGAATGTCGAAGTCCCAAATAAAATCACGTCCATTGATTTAAAAAAGTGTCTGATATGAGCCATCAGTTCAGGAGTACCATCAATATCATGATATCAAAGGTCTCATTGCATTGTGGTGATCGAAGGTGCATGGAATTTAAAATGTTGAGGGCATGTTGCAGGCCAGACCACGGTTTTGGAGAAAGGACATGTGGAGGCTCGAGATAAATTGCGAGGTGAAAAGTAGTTTGGTTTCAAACCACCCTTGGTCATTCCCACAATAACATGGTTATGTGAGGTTATCTCCCAAGGTCATATCAAGAAAGGGGCTTATCAAAAAAGGAGCTAGCGCCTAGACTCTGAGATTTCGTAGGTGCGAAGAGGACGGTCGAGGGTACATTCAGACCCACACCAGGAAACCGAAAGGGTCTGCGTCTAATTACAGAATGATACCATCAAGGTCTCAAATATTCGTTTGTATCTAGAATTGGAGATCCTTGACCAGGAGGTCAAGCTGGTTCCCCAACTTTCCAAGTTAGAAACCATAGATGGAGAATCTGTCGATTAAGAAAAGAGAAATTTTTTATGCCCCATCGTGGGTGTGTTATATGACCTTTATTACATAAGAATATATTATTCTACCTGCGTGAGGGGTTAGATCCCTAACATGTCGTCCACCTTAAAAACAACCATGTCCTCAAGGCTCGAGATGTGGAAATTGTTGCAGAATGGTAGCTGGTTCCCAAGTGGCATCTGTTGGGGTTGTATCTTTCCACTGGACTAACACTTGATGGTTCGCTAATGCAAGTGATGCTCATGCTAGTCCAAAAATGCTCGTGGTTGTAGCCAAATGGAGCCTTATTTGTCCAACTTGGGAAGGTTGGTTTGAGTTTGGCACTTAGTTCCAATCACCTTCTTTAAGCATGAAACATGAAAAACAAGATGTAGCTTAGAATGACTGGGAAAAGATAATTGATAGGCCACCTATCCCACATGATTGAGAAATGTATATGGACCATGAAATTTGGGTGCCAGTTTCTGACAATGGTCAACCTTGAGGGAATTTTTCTTGTAAGCTTATAGACGAAGAAACACCTGATCCTATTATGCAAATTGACGTTCAGAGTGACCTTGATCTGCTTTTTTCTTCACTCGATTTTGATCCATGACCAAATTATCTTTGAGGGTATGGAGAATAGACTCTCGAACTATAACTATTTGGTCAACCGCATGGACCTTCAAGACACCTGGTAAATATGAGAGAACCAAAGGTGGATTTTTTCCATATACCGCTTCAAAATGAGTCATGTGGGTAGCTGTATGGTATGAAGTGTTGTACCACCATTCATCTAGTGGTAACCATTGAGCCCACTTATTTTTCTTTTCCAATGAAAAACACCTCAAATATGTTTCCAAAAACGTATTGACAACTTCAGTTTGACCATCAATCTGGGGATGATAAGTTGTTTTCAGATGCATTTGGGTGCCTTTTATATTGAATAGTTCTTGCCAAAAATTGCTGGTGAAAGTTGGGTTGCGATAAAAAATAATAGAATGCATCATGCCATGATTCTTGAAGACCTAATCCATGAAAAGTTGAGGCACAGTGGATGTTGTAAACAAGTGTTGAAGAGCACATAAATGAGCATACTTGGAAAGGAGATAAACTACCACAATGATGACTGATTTACTGCCCGATTTAGGTAAGCCTACAATAAAATCCATAGAGATATCCTGCCAAATAGTAGGTGGAATCGGAAGCGGTTGTAGTGTGCCAGGATATTAGACTGTTTCTCTCTTTTTGCATTGACACAGATCACATTCAACTACAAAATTACAAACGTCCCATTTCATACCATCCCCAAAAAAGGAATGTTTGACCCTATCATAGGTTTTGGTAAACCCAGAGTGCCCAGTTGTGGGTGTAGCATGAAGCTCAGAAGGTACTGTGGATTTAAGTTTTGACTGTTTACTTAAAGAGAAAATGCCTTTGTATCGAAGCTCATCATGGATCCAAGAGTACCCTGGGGAAAATGGATAATTGGACTACAATTGTTGTATCAGATGTGAAATTTTGGGATCGTGTAGCCATTCCTGGTAAATGGCTTGGAGGCAATCTAGTAGAATGAAGGAGAGAGAAAAAAGGGACCCTTCATCTTAATATTTTTAGGAAAGTGCATCCACAACCACATTATTTTTTCCTTTGTTGTAATTGATCTCATAATCATATCAAAAGAGCTTAGTCACCCATTTTTGTTGCTCTGGGGAGAAAACTCGTTGTTCCAGAAAATACTTGAGGCTTTGATGATTTGTCTTAATTTGGAAGCATTGCCCCAATAGATAAGGGAAAAAAATATCAACGACATGAATAATAGACAACATTTCCATTTCATATACTGATTTTCCCAAAAAAAATTCAGACAGTTGTTTCATGGTAAAGGCCAAAGGCCGACCCTCTTGCATAAGGACAGGGCCAATTTCTTTCCCTGAAGCATCACATTCCAGGACAAAGGTCTTTGTGAAATTGGGAAGAGCAAGGACTAGAGTGGTGCACATGGCCATCTTCAAGGTTTGAAAAGCTTGAGCAACTGCTGGAGTCCATGTGAAAGAACTATTTTTAAGGAGTGCAGTGAGAGGTGTCGCAATATTTCCATAATTCTTAACAAACTTGTGATAATAAGTTGTTAAGCCCATAAATCAATGCAAGATTTTGAGAGTCTTTGGGTGAGGAAATTCTTGCATAACTTCAAACTTTTTAGAATCCACCCTGACATTGTCCTTGCCAACAAGATGACCCAAGTACTCAACTTCTGAGGCGCCAAAAGCACATTTAGATTGTTTCGGGAAAAGTTGGTACTGAGAGAGTAGATGGAGAACTCGAACCACATAAGCAAGATGGTTTGTCCATGTTTTTCTATAGATGAGGATATCATCAAAGAAAACTAAGACAAAATAATGGAGAAAAGGATGGAAGACATAATTCATGATGCTTTGGAAAGTGGCAGGAACATTAGACAAGCCAAAGGGCATAACCAAAAACTCATAGTGGCCTTCATAAGTTCTAAAGGAAGTCTTAGGAATGTCTTCCTTTTTCATACATATCTGGTGGTAGACAGAACGAAGATCAAGTTTAGTAAAGAATTGGGCACCACTCAATTCATCCAAGAGGTTATCAATGACAAGAATGGGAAATTTGTCTTTAATGGTGAGTTTTTTTAGGGCATGGAAGTCAAGACACATGCGCCAAGAACCTTATTTATTCATGACCGTGACCACATGAGAAGAGTAGGGGCTTGTACTATGGAGGATAACATCTGTGTTAACCAGTTCTTGAACCATTTTCTCAATTTCATTTTTTGGGGAAAAGGGGTGACAATAGGGAAAGATATTGGGAGGAAGGATTCCTAGGACAAGGGGAATGGAATTATCATGAACACCATGTGAAGGAGGGGGTCCCTAGGGAGTGGAGAAAACCACTTGAAGTTTAGACATGATGGATTGGACGTCCTGCAGGAGGGTGTATCAGTTGCTTGTATGGCATGGAGTTGGGAAATAACGCCTGAATGACATTTTTTGAGAAGATTTTCCATGTGATGGGAACTAATGATCTCAGGGGAACCAACAATGATTCCTTGGAACTTATATTGTTTTCCTTCCTGGTCGAATTGCGTGGTTAATTCCCTAAAATCCATTAGAATGGGACCCAAATTCCTTAGCTAGTCTGCACCCAACACAATGTCACAACTACCCATGTTGATAGCAAACATATGATATTTCAGGTGGTAGTCACCAATTTGAAGATGCACATTTTCACAACGCCCTCCACATTTCATGGACCTTCCATTGACAATCATCATTTGAAAATTATTGACTGCATAGATATAGCAATTAGTTTCTTTGGCAATGCGGCGATGAATAAAATTATGGGTTCTTAAACTATAAACAAGAATGATGAACTTCCTATGCTTGATGTAGCCAATTAGTTTGAGGGTTTGGGGTGGAGAGAATCCAGTGAGAGCATTTAGGGAAATGACTAGTTCTACATCGGGAGGGTCGGGGGGAGGGGTTATGTCAGTGGGTTTAGGTGACATAGACACAAGGGGATCTTCAACATCCTCTTCTGAAACATCCTCCGAGATGGTCATAAATATATTTTTTTCCTTCCACTTGTGTCCCGAAAAATATTTGTCATCACAATTATAACAAAGGCCTTTGAGTTGACGTTCAACCATTTCGGCTCTAGTCAATTTTTGGATCTTTAGTGGAGTAGAAGAAGGAGTGGGATTTACAAGTTTAGTGCGAGGAATAAAGGAGGATTTCCGATTTGGAGAAGAGACAACATGTTGTGCTTCCTTATCTCTTTTAGTAGCCTCCACCCAACTCTAAGGCCGATCCATGAGGACATGGGCACAAATCTCATCCTCAAGGCCACTGATAAAACATTCTCGGAAAAAAGCATCAAGCATACCCTATGCATGAAAATCCAGTCCTTGAAAAGAAGATATAAAGTCTTCCACTTTGATAGATTGTTTCAACTTTGTCAAACGGCCTAAATGATTGGTGTCAGCATCAAAGTGTTCATAAGTCTCTACCACAAAGTGTGTCCAAGCATCATACCCTTGACGAGAAGTTTTTCTCCACTGCCACAATTACCAATGTTCTTGATCCAAATGGAGAACACCATACCGGAGTTTGGACAAGTCATCTGCAATGTCGTACAAAGAGAAATAATGTTGCATTTGAGCTACCCAACCAGTGGGATCCGAGCTATCAAATTTGGTCACATCCACACGCGGAAGTCGTAGGTCACGCTGAAAGAGATGGGGCTGAAAATTATGGGAATGAGAGGAAGTTTCAGCTTCGGTATGCAAAGGTGGGTCAAATAAAGCGAGATTTGTAGGGATATGCAGCGTGGTGCATATCATCGAAGCGACAGATTCAAGATAGGTACTAATTTCTTGTTTGAGTTCTTCTTTGAGTTCGTCGATTGAGGTGGTGATGGAGGAATGCATGTTTTTATTGATGGTGGACATATTGGCACTGAGTTGTCTCACTTCTTGTTGGGTCTCTGTGAAATTAGATTGCAAGGTATTGAAGCAAGCTTCCAAGTCTTGGCTACGAGTATTGGCCATGACGACGGGGGAACCGAAAAGGGGCGGGTGGGGTCAAATTGTTTTCTGAAAAATGATAGGTATGAATGTGATAAGGGACAAGAGATAAATCCAATCGAATAGGTATCAAATAATGGTGCAACAAAATCCAGACATTTGTTTTTTTACACCTGTGGAGTTATACTCCATTATGAAGAATACGGTAGTGATGAAATGCTCAAATTCTTAATCAAGAATAACTGTGTAGTGATTTGGAAACTTGAACACAGTTGCGTGGAAATAGATCTTGTTTTTTTTTTGTCCCCAAAGGTTAGGTATTCAAGGGTTCTATAGACAAGGGTTTTCCCTCTGCTATATCTCTCTGATATATGTGTGGGTTCCAACAGTAGTACTCAACCCAATATCTTAGGGTCCCAACTAAGGAGGCTAGACCAAGCCCTTAGCCATACTACCCGAATACCCAGGTACTAGAGAGTATCTTCTCGAGTGTTTTTCTCGATGGCACTATAGCAGTCAGGCGACCGATCGGTTTATCTAAAGAGGGATTTAAGAAATTTAGGTCGATCCGTATACAGGTGTTGTCTGATGTGATACCACTTGAAGGGGTACCAATAGGGGTTACAAGGGTGGCCAACAGATGTGCTCTTAAGTACCACTTGCATTTACTACATGTATTAATCCCTGACCGTGGGTTTATGCACGTAACGATAGATCTTTGTCGATTAAAGACGCCAAAATACGTCTCTACCCTAAAAACAAATTAACCCACAATTTTCTGTTGACGAAAGTGCTCTGATACCACTTGTAATATTCCAGATATAAAATGTATGTAGAACATAAATAAAATGGTAGAAATGGTAGATCAACAACAATATAACCAAAATAATACCACAATAATACCAATATGATACCAAAATAACACCAGAATGAGCACTTTGATTACTGAGAGCAATGTTCATTTTCCTCTTCGAGGGGGAAACCTCCAGTCCAACAGAGCTATATTACAATAATATCCAAGACAAAATTTCTCATACCCTCAACTCCTATTTATAAAAAATATGTCTATCAAAAGAACTATCTAGAGGAAGATCCTTCTAGAAGTGGAACTTTCTATTAGGTCTTCTTACATTTGACTTATTCTTACTTATTGCTAGGCCTTATTAATATTGACCTTTATTACATCAAAATATATTATTCTACCTACGTGAGGGGTTAGTTCCCTAACAATAGGGCAAGTAAAACTTGGTTGTTATGTTCTACAGTTGGGTGGAACGTGGTTGTTCCATTTTTGTCCCAGTATCAGATTTTCAGATATGTACCTTTACTTGCATTCTTGTTAATATTCTGCTTGATTATTATTTATGAGGAATGAGATGGTTTATGTGATGATTGTATATACATATATATGTACTCACTTGGAATAAATAGTAGAACTATTGTATGTTATATATAATCATTAAGTAGGGCTATGCATATATATAAATGACTATATATACATAGCTAGGTATTTGGACAAGAAGAAAGGACATAAATGTTGTATATTCCTAGTGATAATTAAACATGTTTATAAATGATTGTGTATACTTATATATCTATGTTCATGCATAAAGGAAAAATAGAACTGCTACTATGTTGTTATTAACCATTGATTTAGATATACATTGAATTGTTATTTCAATCTGTACAAGTACCATAAAGAATAAATGGAATGAATAACAATCCTCATATATGTTTACATACTCTTTATATTATCTATAACCATAGAAAATAGTGAATTCATTATTCTACAAATGTATGGAAAAGTAGTTGTTACATTCAATGAACCTTGTTCAAAATGGTTTCAAACAACCTTTATATTCAATTGAAAATAATTACAAAACAACCTGTCTGTCCATGTGATCATGGTTCAAATTATTATAGTGGAGTACCATAGGTAGAGGAATCCATTACAACTTGTAGACATAATCTAAGAAGAATTGCTTAAATGCCAATATCAGAACTTGAATACCTTTTCGATCGAGAAGGCTTTCCTTGATTTGCTTCCCTCAATTGTATAAACCTGCAAAGGATAAAGAGGAGGGTTTAGTAAACTCTACTATGAATTTTAAATGGAAATTAAATATAAAAAATAAGGAAAAAAAATACTTAGATTTAATTTGGCGAAGAACGAGATCGCCACTTGAGCTTGTGCGACAATCTGTCCACGACCCAAAGGGGTAAGAGTGGACCCAAAATCAGTTGATGGGTACCCTCGCAAAATGAAAACAGGGCCCCATCATTAATTAAGGTAACTCAGAATAATGATTTGGTATAAACAGAGCATGAGTTATGAATTATACAGTGATAAAATAAATACACAAGTTATGAATTATACAGTGATAAAGTAAATACACAGAGGACATTTACGAATCCCTACAGAGGGTAAGTTACGAATTTCATACACAGGAAATGGATTTTGAGTTACATGACCCATTACATAGTTTCAATTAATGATTGTGTAAACGAGGATCGAATCTGATGAGCGGTCAACCCTTTTTGTAAACTATTCAACTCTAACCAAAGAAAGTTAAGTGGCCACAGAAAAGTCCACAGAGGAAAATGTTTGCAAATCCAAGGTCATAGAAAGAGTATGAGTAGTGTTCTACGTCTTTGCTATGTAAAAAACAGAAGTAATTCACGAATTTCTATATAAAACACAATAGCTAAATTATGAAATAGAGGGTTAAAAATTGCCCGATATGTATTCACTATACAAACACCGAGTGTAAAATTTATGAAAAGAGGGTCTGGGATTGATATATATACATATAATTATGCTATATAAAATAAAAGGTGAAATCTACGAATAGAGGGTTAAAATTTCCCGATACATATTCGTTGTAGGAAACACAGAGTGAAACTTTACGAACATACGAGTTATTTTTGCCACACTTTTATGCAAATATATATACGAGTTTCTAACAGAGTGGTAATCAAATTACACAGACCGCATCAACAAATTCCATAGAGGAATTATCTTATATGCATATATTCACGCATAGTTAAAAGACGAGTTCCACAACGCAGTAACATAAACACACAGAGCATAATTTTGCTAGGAATTAGAAAACTATACTTATATGCTTACGAGTATCCATTACTAATGTCCAAAGAGTGATAATGTAATTTCCCATAAGCTATTTATGAATTACAATGTTAACATATCTTACACAGTGTAAAAATTACGGTATTTTCCACCGAGAATAAATGAACAAATATGGGTAAAAGGTAGGGTTAACATTGCTATAACAATGGATATAGAAAAATGTGAAAGGAATACTGACAACTAATTGTCATAACATTTTCGACCACAAAGGAACCATAATAAATGATAGAATAGAGGTAAACAACAACCAACTGGGAAAACACTACAACTCCAGTCTGGAGAACTTTAAACCCAGAGGAGCCCCAAGAGGAAAATAGTTACAGAGGCATTGTTAACCCTCAATAGTTCCCAAACAAAGTTTTATTTACGAGTTACAAAGAAATGAAGTTCTTTCTTACCTTACACAAAAGATGGACCAAAGTTGCGTTGCCTCCTCCCATTGTATTTACCAGAGTCAAGCTCCCATGTTGTCGTCCATGTAGAGTAGGGGTAAGGTTATCTTACAAAGAATAGGGAAAAAATTTTGCACAAAGACAATCATTACAATGAGAAAAGGACAAGCAATGGGCAGTGGTTACCTAGGGTCTTAGAGGATTAACGTGGTGCGTACGCACCAGTATCTTTTCCATGTGAAACCATGGAGATGGAGGGTCTACAATGGATGCGACGATGGAAGTGTCAATTCCAAAGGTACATTTCATGTCTCCATTAAATGAATTAGCCAAGGGTTAAATGTCGTACTGACATCCTCCATTAAAAAAATTGAAACCAATTTATTGTTGAATCGTGTTGCCAGCCAGTTAGGATTATGAAATGTGTTTGTAATGTTATATGCTCACTACTCTAGGCTAAGGGAACACTTCGTTATGGTTCCCAACAATTTAATCCTTGAGTAACAACAGGTATTTTGTTGGGGAATATTGCTAGCATTATGTTAAAACTTGTAAAAATTTGTGTGTTAAATGATGACTATATTGTTAGGATAAAAACTTACGATGCGATAATATCCTATATATCAAACGATTATGCAATACTATGGATAGGTTTAGTACCATATATTGTAAATGAGATATTTATTCTATGGATAGTATTGTATATAGTACCCATATATTATATAGTGTTGTATATTATGGTACACAATATATGCATAAGTATGTTGATATAGATGGAGTTAAGGTTATGATCATTTATGTGATAAACTATTTATATATACCTATTGACATGGACAGTGTTAGCACTATGGAATCCATATGATAGTTACATAGTAAACTATGTGAATGTATGTCAATATGGATAAGTACTAACGGTTATGGGTAGACTATAGGATAATCAATAGTCTTTAGGTTATTGCACACTGTGACTTTTTGCATAACATAATTTAACACAGAAAAGGTAGATATTCTAAGGGCTATGATAGCCATGGTCACAATTATACTAATTACAAAATAATAATAAATTTTCAAATCCATTAGCGACAATAAATCTACTCTACTTACAATAAAGGAAATAAAATTTGTTTTGACGAAATGTTGAAGAGTCAAGGAGTCTTAATGTTCCCTAGCAAAACAAATAATTATTTGGGAAATTTGGGGTACATTACATCCGTGCTCTCTCTATAAGAGTCATATTCATGCGTTCAACAACACCATTCTGCTGAGGAGTATAGAATGTGGTCTTTTGTATTTCGTTCCCAACTTCCTTGCAATAGTTCTCAAATTCCACAGATGTGAACTCACCTCCATTATATTTCCTTAAACACTTGATTGAGTTCTCAGTTCTATTTTCAACCAAATCTATGAATTGCTTAAAAGTATTAAATACATCATTTTTTTATTTTAAGTAAATAGACCCAAAATTTTCTAGAGTAATCATCTATAAATGTCACAAAATATGACGATCCTCCAAAAGAAACGGTAAGGGATGGTCCCCAAACATCTGAATGAATGTAATAAAGGATACATTTTCTTATATGCATTCCTATTTTAAAGTTTTGTCTACATTATTTTCCAAAGACACAATACTTGCATAAATTCAAATTCAAAAACTTTAAACTTGGAAGTGACTTATTATCAACCAATACCTTAAGCCCTTTCTCGCTCATATTACCCAAACGTTGATGCCATAAATGAACAAAGTCACTTACATCTTGAGATGCTACCGCTGCTTGATTTACTTCTATCCTTCCTTCAAGTTGATAAATTCTATCCTTCCTCTTTTCCTTCATGACTACTAATATGCCTTTGGACACCTCCAGTACTCCACCTTGAGCTATATACCTATAACCAACAGAGTCTAGAACTCCCAAAGATATCAATTTCTTTCTAAGTTTGGGAACATGCCTTACATATGTTACTGTTCTTACAAAATAATCATGCATTTTAATACGGATGTTACCAACTCCAAAAATTTTACAAGAAAAATTATTTCCCATAAAAAAAACACCATAATCAATAGATTGGTAAGTTGAAAACCGATTTCTATGATACACCAGATACACCAGAATCTAACAACCAATGCTGATGTTGATGTGAAACATCACAAGTAGACAATACCTCATCAACCATACATGAACTGGAACCTGCACTTGTTTCAAATACATTAGCTTCCTTTGCTTCTTTTGTGGATTCCTCCTTGGATGCATTATGTGTTTTCCAACAATCCTTCTTGAGATGCCCAGATTTTTGACATAACCATCATTTCTTCTTACTCTTATTTCCTTTTTAATTAGACCTTGACGCACCCCTCTGATTTTTCCCTCTTTCTATAGATCGACCTATGACCACCATTGCTTCTGTTCTTGCGGTTTCTTTACTGGATATTTTCCTCATCTCCTCAGACAACAAAGCTCCCACAATAATGTCATAATCAATGGAATTTGTTGAGATAAACCACATAGTTGTGACTATATGATCCCAAGACTCAGTCAACGAACAAATTAGCGTAACCGTCTTGTCCTCATCTTCATATGTTACATCCATACTAGATAATTGACAAATCAGAGTATTGAAACCATTCAAGTGATCAACAATTTTTGTACCTTCTTTCATCTGCAAGATGTAACACTGCCTCTTCAAGCATATTCTATTCATCAAGGACTTTGTCATATACCGAGTCTCTAGTTTGTTCCAAAAACTATTGTTGTCACCTCTTCAACGATGTTAAACAACACTTTATCTGCCAGACACAAACAAATGGTATTGAGGGCTCTTGCATCCATATCTTCCCAGTCCTTGTATGTCATGCTTGTCGGTTTCTTTGTCTTTCCAGCCAATGCATTTTTCAATCCTTTTTTCAAAAGGATAACCCACATCTTCAGCTTCCATAGCACAAAGTTGCTCTTATTGTTGAATTTCTCCACCTCAAGCTTAGAACTCTTCACTTTCACGATTAGCACAAAACCTACAAAACCGCTGCTTATAAAACCAAGCCTTCATATGAAAAAATAACCTTATAATTCAAGATTGAACCCAAACATAATGGTTAAAAGGTTTTAAAATTATTTAATAAATATTTTATACCTTAATAAAACCTTTTACCCAAAACCACAAGGTTCAACTCTTAAAAAATATAATATTCATTTCCTCCCAATAAATTTGTTTATATGGAATCCACCTTTTAAACATCCACTCACTCATTTAAGAATGGTTCTAACTTATCCTCCACCTCACCCACTTGTTTCATTAAAAAACATTGAATCTCATGACCATGTCACATGTCATATGAATAAGACAAAAAAACTTTAATCTTTAATTTATACCACTCATACCATTTCCCATGTGATTTTTTCCTTTTTTTGATCGACGCTCTTGTGGTGCTTGAATGGGAGCTCTAATTTTATAGATCGACGCTCCTTGAGTGTCGATGGGGGAGTGTCATTTTTTTGGTGCTCTATGGTGCACAAACCAGATGCACTAATTTAGGAATTATTCCTATTTTTGAAGTGTGAGAGCACTGAGACACCTCTAACATTGCCTAGGGAGCATCGGTGACCTGAAACTCATTCAATCACACCCTTTGATTCTCATAAAATATATGGGCTCCTCAATACCTAGGTATTCTTGTACTTACGTGCCAAAAACACGTCCAAAGGTTCTTGCGTTCATAGAATACCTGCACACAATTCTCCTTGGATCACCTGCGACACCTACTCAACCTGCTATGTTACCACTTTTTGGGAAGTAGAAGAAAAACAAAGAATCAACAAGCAATATTTAAACATGCATAAAACCGAGAACAATAATCACACAATTTGACACAGTGATTTATGTGGAAACCAAATGCGGGAAAAAACCACGAGAAATGAAATTCGATATTCCTATTATTCAAGGGAGAATTACAATAGCCAATCTCAGGAATACAATCATCCTCTCCTCACACACACTCTGCTCTCTACACACCTTGAACTTTTACCTCTATGGGTATGCTTTTATATATAACAGTTATCACTTAGTTACACAAACTGATCATGAACAGATAAAATAGTTACACGAACAATTCATAAATATATTACACAATTTACACAACTTGTTTACAATGAGTGCATGTATGCACATTCCTAATTTAGCTGAAATACATGTGAATGTGAGCACATGAGGAAATTCATTGGCAAGTTTCCAACAAGTGGAAATGACAATTTCTTAACAAAATTATTCAAACTATATGAACATAATGGAATATGTTAATATTAAAATGGATGGATTAGTGTTGTATTGTTGAGGTGGAAATGATAGTTTCTTAACTAATTTATTCAAACTATACGAAATGTTGAGAGACTATTAGGAACATTACTAAAATAAATGTTACCAAAAAAAATGAATTCTCTTAAACAATTGTACAGTTTCTTGGACCTTGATGTACAATGTCTTGGACCTTGATCTAAACCATAAACTAGTAGATGTTAAAAGGAAAAAAAAAATTGTACAGTTTCTTGGACCTTGATGTACAATGTCTTGGACCTTGATCTAGACCATAAACTTGTAGATTTTACAAGGAAAATTGGATGACTTCCTGGTAGGAAACATATCTTGAATTTTGGCTCGACTAGAGAATCTCTCAAATATACAACTACAAACACTGCTATAATAGTTGGAACCTCAATATTATTTGCAACTGAATTAAGGTTTTGGAACATAAGTTCCATTAACGAGCTATGTAGAAGACTTGTTAGATAAATTGAAAATGATGAAATATAAAAGGATATATTGAATATACATTGACTACGATGCGTTTTTGGAGAAATCATGCAATAATTAACCCAGGGAAAAATGTGCACAACATAATTCTTGTTAATACTCCAAATTATATCATGTGTGAGTGTTCAGAATGATATATGCTTCTATATCACAACAACAGAGTTTAAATCCATCATTTCATATGTGTAGCTCATTCACATTAAATACTTTTTTAAACTTGGATATCACTAAAGGATATTGGCGACAGTCTAATGAATTGCAAAACTTGATAAGTGAGTTTGGAAAGAAACTGGGTGAAACCATAAATGCAGTAGAAAATATTCAGAATCAAGATGATATTGATTGTGGATATACATATGCACATGTTTTAGAAATATTAGTTCTAACATATTTTGGAAAATGAATAAATGATATGACGGCTCAAATGTTATATTTTATCTTATCTCTTTATAAAATACTAGTGGATTGTTATTGTTAGGCATCAAATACCAAAATAGTTGGAAACTATAAAGAGAAGAAGCTCCATGCCTGGAGAAATAGGTATATAAGAATGAGATATAAGCCTCTTTTAGGGGTCAACCTTCTTTTACAATAGAAAAAATGTACAATAATGAGATGAGATGCTACAAAACTAAGTTTCTCTAGTGTATATATATATATATATATATATATATATATATATATATAGGAGACAAAAGGGTATAATCACAATTAAAGTGTCTAGTGGATGACACTAATATAACAGTAGAAATGTAACTCACTATCTACGGCTTTACATGGGCTTTTGTGTTTAACATGGAGATTTTTCTAGGGTTAACATGCTCCTTCCATTCAAACAAGTGTTATCCTCGAGACTTGACTAACTACAAGTGTTTCTACATACACAAATCATCTTCCCATGTAGCTTCTTCCACTAGTAGGTTCTTCCATTTGATGAGGTACTGATTAATTGCTCAATTTTACGGGAGCTTAATCCATTAGATGAGTTAATCAGTAATTGCTCAAATTTATGTGCACGTGCTCTAAGAACATGCATTCACTCTTATAAATCATTTCCTTATGTATCTCTCTCCACCCTCTCCTACATCTACCCCCCATCTCTCTATCTCTCTCTCACTCTCCCTCTCTACCCCCCTGTGTCTCTCCCTCTCTCTTCATCACACTCCTATACATGGTAAGACCTATACATGGCAAGACTTAGACATCACAAGGCATAGAAATACCTATACCTAGACCTTACCTTGACATGCCTAAGGCTCTCACACCACTCCTTCTCTATCCCCATCTCTTCCTCTCTCTCTCTCTCTATGACCCTTTTTCCCTCACTCCCCTCTCTCTTCTACATGTATTTCACCATTTCTCTCTCTCTCCTTGTTTTTAGTATCAGTCTCACTCTCCTTACCCCTCTTTATCTCTCTATTCCCCCTCTCTATCTTCATTTGTAACCCACCTTCCTCTCATTCTGTCTCTACCCCCCCTTCTATGTATCTCTCTTTGCTTACCTTCCTCTCACCATTCCTCTCTCTACAACCCCTCTCTGTCTCCCTCTTTTCCCTCTCACACTCTATCTGTACCCCTCCTCCTTATCTTTCTCTCTCCCCTTC